>OMNV01005507.1:128795-177675 GCA_900303265.1 Brotula barbata | reverse complement strand
TAAATATTTACATACTAAATATCAAGTTCTAACATTTTGGAACAATTTTGCTTGGATTTTTAATAAATGAATACAACAAATATATTTTCCAAATAAGATTACACTTGACATGTATTATTATTAATTCATGATTATCTATCCCAGTGAACATAAAACAAATAAACAGACAAACAAATCATTCCATTTCACAACCATGTTGAACACATAAATTAAGTTCGAATTTGTAACTTGAGAAGAGAATATGGCATCAATTACTTCATTTTTCAATAGTGTAAAAGTTTTGCAATGGCTTGAATTGGGACCAATTTTTTGTACTCAAGTCCCATTAATGCAATAAAGTCATAATGGACTTACAAATTATATATCAGCATAACAAATTTTATTTTTCATTACCATCGATTGTGAATAGTTAAATAAATTGAATTTATTTTGATACATTATTTCTACAGAGACTACACAACACTCACAACAATCTGTTTTTTTTAGTAAGAAAATGACAAATCAGTCTCATTATGTTAAAGCAGATGAACGTACGGCTTAAACCTCCAGGAGCCAGTAGACGTAAACTGATCTGTAGCGCGGGTGTTGGTGACGTCACATGACACCTGTTGGTGGGCGGGACTAAGATGGGGATGCGCGCGGCAGTTCTTCTAGGTGTGGCCAGGATTGTTGTTTTTTTATCTCCACGGAGTTTCAGTCGAAATATTTGAAGAAAAGCTGAGAGCGAGGCAAGAGCACACACGCACACACACGCGAATAGACGAAGTGAAGAGAGAGAGCAACAGGTGAGTGTGTTTTCCTGTCTTGTTTTCTGTGGACGGTTTCTGGACAGGTGTTTGAACCAAAACTTTTTCTCCTCGCAGCGTTCTGTCGACCTGAAAACAAAGAGGACAAACCGCTGCTCAGTTGCATTACAGTAGCCGTTTGTTTGTGTGTGTGTGTGTGTGTGTGTGTGTGTGTGTGTGTGTCAGCGTCAGACTGATTTCTTAAGGTAGATGGGGCTTTGGTCAACGAACAGGAGCTCAAATTAAGATTTCCATTCAGGGTGTTTTTTTTAACCCCTTAAACTCTGAGATAACCATAAGTGTTTTTTAATTCTAGTGATAATAGCAAGAAAAAAGGTAAATCTGTAATTAAAATTAAAAATAGATTTTTTTGTGCCCTTTCTATTTTCTATACTTAATTATTAATATGTTCGAGAAGTAAAAAATTAAACGTAACCATAATCCTTAAAATAATAACCCTAAAAATAATGAATAGTTTGCCATAAGACATACCCAATTACCAATGTCTTTATCGGGGTCTAAATGGTTAAATTAATTCAAGAAATTAAGTATTAGATTAGACTAATAATATATTATTTGCACTTAATTTATCCCATATTTATTTTTTTACAGTAGCAACATTTCTAAAAAACGGAAAATTAAAAATATACACATTCCAAACCAATGTACAAGACATACAAAATACACGTGTAATTGTATTTATGCTGATATATATGTATATTTATATGCATATGTGTATATATGTACGTGTGTGTATAAAAATATATATATGACAATGGGAATATGTGTAAGTGAACGTAAGTTTAACCATGTAAATATATGATATATTGAAATCATGTCACTGGTTACAAAAGGTTACAACATTGAAAATAACTTATTGCAGATTGTAATATTACTTAGTTTCTTAGTTTTTGGTTTTTCTGAGTGTCTCTAATCAGGAATGAAGACTTTCCTCCGTATTTGAAAGGGTGAAACAGGAACCTGTTGCGTTTCGAATGAAATATTTGTCTACATAAGGAAAAAATCAGGTTACAATAATTGCTTCAATTCATATTTTTTAAATTTTATTTCAGGAAGTGTCCTGAAAACAGTAATCCTTTGGAAGTTTTCACAGAGCAGCATCCAGTGGTTCCGGGATCATGTCATCCAGGCCCAACGGGAGTCCACCTCCCTACGAGGACAACGGATAGTGAGTATAAATCTTTACTTTCTTTTCTTCTGTTAAATCGCTCTGATTACACATCAATCCCCCAAAGTCTCTCCTTTTTCTGTTTATATTCACTTGGTTATTGTCGTGTCGTGTGGAACACAGAAAACTATTGCAGAAAAGTGAAAAGAAAATAAGAAATTGGATTTTATTCTTTCAATCTGACAATGTCACATGTATTGATGAAACTGTCTCTCTCTTTGCAGCAATGCTCCGCCCCAGCCCGCCTATTCTTACTATCCTGACGATGAGTTCCAGCATTTCTACCGCTGGACCTCCCCACCGGGCATCCTCAAAATCATGGCCATCATCGTCATTGTGCTGTGTGTGGCCATTTTTGCATGTGTTGCGTCAACACTGGCCTGGGACAGTCAGGGAGCCCTCTCTGGGTTTGGAGGACTTGGATATGGTGGAGGTATAGGATCAGGTGGGTACGGCGGTGGGTACGGCGGTGGGTACGGCGGCGGCTTTGGCGGTTCTGGTGCATATGGAGCTGGAAACAACTACGGCTATGGTGGAATCGGAGGGAACTATAATGACCCCCGGTCTGGCAAAGGCTTCATCATTGCCATGGCAGCCATCTGCTTCATTTTTTGCCTGGTCGTCTTCATCATCATCGTGTCCCACCAGAGTCTGTCACAGTCCAGGAGGTTCTACCTCGCTGTGGTGATCGTGTGTGCCTTCCTGGCACTGCTGATGCTGATAGCTTCTATCGTCTACCTCATGGCTGTGAATCCTATGGCCCAGTCCTCTGGTTCAGTCTACGGGAGCCAAATCACAGGCCTGTGTGCCCAATACCAGCGTCCACAGCCTTCAGGAGTCTTCGTCAATCAGTACCTCTATCACTACTGTGTGGTGGAACCACAGGAGGTGAGATACTCACGCCACACGTTCGTGTGACCTGGATCTGTGCAGGATGATGTGTTTTCATGTTGTCTTAATGTGGTCCATCACTCCTTTTAGGCCATCGCTGTGGTGTTTGGGTTCCTGGCAGCTGTTGCGCTGATCATCATGCTGGTGTTCGCTCTGAAGACCCGTCAGAAAATCAGGGAATTTGGCAAGAGCAACATTTTGTGGAAGAGAGTGAAGGTCATCGATGAGACATCCCCTGAGGATGTGGAGGCATGGGTGAGTTTCATTTGCTGACCTACGACAAGGAGGTTAAGTTTTCACACATTAGTCACTTGGTTATTGTGGTAGTTAGTTTGTAAGTTAGTAGGTTTGTTAATAATATAACTCAAAAAGTTCTGAACTAATATTGCTGAAACATGGTGAAAGGTCGAAACCTGCCACTCAGGAAAAACACATGCAATTTTGGCTGCAGATCAGATTTCTAAGGGATGATTCTGGAATTGAAATACATTTTTGAACATTGTCAACAGATTTTATATGGATCCAAATCTGAATCAGGTGGACTTGCTTTGAGATGCAAGAGCCATTGATGTATATGAGTTATCTTATCTCCAAAATCAAAAGAATTTTATAAACAGAAAAAAGGGAATATGATCCCACATGATGTTCAGGGATAAAGCTGAGTTATGTGTCTGCCTGTTTGTTTTATTAAAGCTCAGCGAATCTTGTGTGTGTGTGTGTGTGTGTGTGTGTGTGAGAGAGACAGTTTGTGTATTTGCTGAGGTAGTCCAACCTGTTTGGTGACAGTCACCTGTTAATCTGTGGGGGGAGGGGAAAGAGAGAAATAAGCTTTCATTCCAGGGTGCTCAGTTTCAAGGTGTGGCTTTTACACACTGCCAGTTTCCATTTACACGCTTTAGACGGAACATCAAAATTCACAGTTTACAATTCTTGCTCATGTTGAATCAAATCTATTTTCAGAATTCTTTTGCAACTACTTGCACATTAAACAGAAACTAGTAATCACAGATGAATAGTCATTTTGTTAGTAGTAAGTGAGTCATGATGATATTCAGCTATGCCAAATTAAAGTCGAGTTCACTCTGGAGCAATCCAATGGTGGAACAGGTCTGACTCGAATTCAGAACCCTAAAGTCCACCAGTAAGCAGACAGAAAACACAGGCAGTAACCTGACACTTTGACCAGAAGCAATTTACTGGAGCTTGTGGGAACTGGTCTGAATATGCTGAGGCAGTGTCGTTGCAATAACCTGCAGCATGTCCCCCTTTAGGGACTGTAGTTGACGAGTCGGTGTCGTTCACACAGGACAGTCTTTACACAATTCCTCACCTGTTTATCAAGCCAGAGCTGGTGGAAAGCCATGGGAAAACACCCATCATATGGAAGTGCAAGGAACAAAGAGTGACAGCTGAAAGAGTTCTCATGAGTGCTTATACTTCCACCAAGGCCAAACAAGCTGAGACATAATGTGGTTTGTTCTAAAATCTAATAACAATTTGACTAAACAACTAAATAAACATATTTATCTTTCTGTAACTATTAGAGATACATCAAAACCATTTACAGTCTACCATTAACAGCATCACCTCAGCTACACTTTGGGGTTGTCTGAACAAATATTTTGTTGGTCTGACAGCACATATCTAATGTCTATATTGGGATATAAATACCTGAGTTACTGCAATGAGTCTGTGACTTTGCAATAGGTTGAGGTAATCGGCTCATCCCTGTCCTAGTTGACTTTTTGAATAATACTGACATACAAAAAAATGAATGCGGGTGAAAACATAACCTCCTTGATGAATGAAGGAAAAAGAAATGAACAAGGACAAACTAAAAACAAATTTAACACACATCATTGGAAGTTAGTATACCTCATCAGGATTGGGGTTTTTTTAAATCACATTTGGTTCCATTGGCACGTAAAAGAACAATTTATCAATCCTTTGGTGAAATTTTGGTTAAAAGCAGCAAAATGATTGACACACATACCCAGTAGAATTAAATAGCATGAAAATTAAAATTATACAATATATGTATATATATATATATATATATATACATAATATAAATGCAATAAATAAAGGTTTGCACAAATGGACAGACTTGGTAGTGCAAAGAAAGTAAAGTAAACACTCCCATATACAGCACGTAGTAAGAAGAAAACGTAGACGGAAACAGACAGGCGCTGCTGCAACGTGCTGCCACCAGCAGGCACCGACTTCAACTGTATTCCCTTTGTGTTGTGTAAAATATTGCAAATCGTGCAAGTCCTATGAAATGTATACACCCAAACATAATAGTTTCTTGTCCCCTGTAGGTGAACAATGTGTCCGCTCCTCCTGACGAGCTTCCCATGTCTGACTATCCTGAGAAGTTAAGAGGGTCCAGGAGTCACCTGGACGATGAGAGCACCAACTATGACAAACCGCCTTACACCCCACAGTGAGTATATGTCAAGGGAAAAATAGTGGTGTGTCTGTGCTGTGTTCACAAGTGCACGGCATAAGTGAACATTTTGTGCAGAGCTCTTACCTAGATATGTTGTTTTGCTCAGCATGTTGCTGTCTAAGAGCATGCTGGGACTTGTTATGAAAAAAATGTGGACCTGAGTGTGTGCGTTGGATGCTATGTTATGTTATAGGAGTCAGGACAGTGAGCAATGACACAGAAACGGATACCGATACGGAACAGATACCAGGAGTGTTTTTTAGAGGACAGTCATAAAATTCCAATGTTTCAGCAATGAAAAATGATGAATCACATTTTCTGCAGTACTGAAACTGTGTCAAATACTTTTGAGGTGGTGGAACAGCAAGTTTGAGTGGAATGGACCAAAGAAACCAGGAAGTCAATGTTGACCTGGTTTATGGTGACGATGGAATGTTGCTTTGTATTTTACTTCCCCTACTCTCATAAGGAAGTGAGATAGAGAAAATGTATTTTCCTTTATTTAGCCCCATTTGGATGCAATCACAAACCATAAAAATACTGGCAACTGTTCAGTGATGGGCCCAAAAAATCAGGGCCTGCAGTTTATCTTTTGTAAATGTGGACAGACTACCTGTAACTTTTGAAATAACTTGTCCTGGGCCGCTTCAGTGTCTCATGTGCCGCGGGGCCGTGGATTCGATTTTGGCCTATGTCTTTAATTCTGGTGGAATCAAATGTATGCTCAGACAGGGGTTACATTCATGATATTTATTCACAAAGGAGTCTAGAAAATGCAGTGTAACAACCCCCAATGCGTAGCCAACATCATGTAGATTCAGCACTATGAAATGGATTGGACATGCAGTATTTTTAATAGTTAGGAATACGTCCACAATACACTTCTACTGTCAAGGTAATGACAGTGGGAATCTGTGTTTATATTGACAAAACAGTGAAATCTGAGGAGTGTTTGGCCTTGATGGAGGTATGAATTCTCTGGGTGAATTCCTGCTGTATTATAAATGTCTCCCTTGCCTACAGGCCTCTAACAGAAGAGAACCTGCCAGTACAAAATGGAGCCCCCTACAGCAGTAACTCGGAGGCGCCAAGCTCAGCTGGGAGGCCCAAAAAGAGACGACGGCCACGACGCGCCGATGGACAAGACTACGACACTGACTATGCATCTTCTGGAGATGAGCTGGATGATAACGACTTTGACAGGTACTAACAAATTAAATACTCATCTCGTCTATTGAGGTGACTGACTGAAAACAGGGTGTGGTCTACTAAATGTTTAAATTTCCCACCTTACTCTTTTCTCCTTCCCATCATTCTTTCTTTGTCCCTCAGTGAATTTCCTCGTATACAGAATGAGCAGCAACGTGCTGACTACAAGCAAGAGTTTGACCGCGACCACCTGGAATACAAAGACCTGCAGGCTGAGCTGGATGCTCTCAACAAGAACCTGTCAGATGTGGACCGAGACCTTGATGAGCTGCCAGAGGGCAGCCCGCAATACCTGGTGAGAAGGAAAACTTTTATGGACATCTTGGAGATCTGTAATCTCATTTAGGCTAATTGAATTATTAGCTAATGAATGCATGAATACCTTTTGACAATGTCATAGAGCAACAAAATGAAGTGAAGTGTAGTGAAGTAAAATATCAAATTGAAAAGTTAATGATTTGTGCATTTCTATTACAGGATGCCTTGGATGAGTACAGGAGGTTAAAGGATTTTAAAAAGGTATGTGGGGTCTTTGAAACATCACTGACGCTGTATGAAAACTTAAGAAACTGGATTTTGTGGACCAGGATGTTGTTGTTTTTTATAATAGACCCTTAAAGGTTTGAAACTAAAGCCAGACTTGAGAATTGAGAATGTTTGTGAATTTTACAAAGTGTTAAGCTTCCACTTTTTGTCTGCGTCAAGCCCTTACCAATTTAGAGCCCGTCATTAATGATGACTGCATGTTTCTACCTTATCCATAACCAGAAACCTGATGTGGAACACGCATGCACAGAATATGTCACTTCCTGCCACTAACATTTTGCAAGCCATGTATGGTAAACCTGGATCACAAATTGCTACCCGTTTTGAACCGTGTGCAAAATCGCATGTACAGTGAATAATATATCTCCTTCTCAAATGTCTCCAATTTCAAGCAAAAGGTGAAGTAATTTATTATGCAGGTATTGAGGAAGAAAAGGCGCTATTTTTTGTACTGTTAATTATTTTATTGTGAAAGGAAAAGGGTAGCAGGAGGTGATGTATCTCGGGGCATCGGGGGTCCAAATAAGGTTTCTGGGTGTGGATAGGGTAGCAACATTTGAAAAGCACTCATTCTCAACTTCCTCATAGTCAAATCTCTCCCTGGGTCTTACAGCACTACTCAGTGGCCAAATCGGGTAATGTCTGCTCTAAAGTAAATTAAACTACATATGTTCCACTATAAAATAGGGTAAAGGATTCATTGTTTGCCTTACTCATCCTTTTTCTTAAATTCAGGTGCACTTGTTGAAACAAACTTCCATGGCACACCTGATCATTGTGGGTGGAAATGTCATGTAATTTTAAAGGTAGCATTACAAAATCATAGCACAATTTCATTGACTCAATATTGTTTGTGTTTTTTTCTCTTTTTACATACTTTTTGTTACTTTGCTAACATCCTGTGCAACTGACCTGAATCTTTTAGAGTGAAAAATACCTATGAGGTATTCAAATTTTATAGTAATATTTCTGTATTGTCATTTTCCATTTATAGTCATAAGGTTTATGTAGACATTTATTTAAAAGCATTATATTATGCTAATTAGTACATTGGCAAATTTAGTGTAAGTTTAGTTTAATTGTGACTATATTTCTACTAGCTGGTCGGGATGTGAGACCTTTTATTTTTGAGTCTTTAACTTTGCTGTCATTCTCACAGTCTCCAGCTTATCAGGTGAAGAAGCGCAGATGTAAATATCTGAAGGCCAAACTGTCCCACATCAAGAAGAAGGTCAGCGATTATGATCACAGTGGATAAACAGGCCACACGCCTGCCCCAGGTGGGAGAGGAGGGATCAAACCAGCATTGTCACTGCTTGGAGAATGATGGAGGTTTTTCAGTTGAGGATCCACGCTGGTCCATGCTGTAGGTCCACAGTCGTCCTGAGCTGATGGCTTACAAACCGCAAATGGGATGTTTGTAATTTAGAGGCACAAATACGAATAATCTATCTTTTGTTGCGCCGTTGTTTGTATCATGAGTATCTGCTGTCATAGTTACTGTCAGCTGTATTTATTTTATCTTTTGCGATTTGAATTTGATCCAGTAGAAAGATCCTGCTTCTTGACTGTGGTGCGAACAAACACGACCATATTTGCCCAGTTCATTTTAAGGCTGTAGCTCTTTGTTGAGATAACTTGATGTGGTCATTTTACAGTTTTTTAACTTAATTCTCAGGTTTTTATATCACAAACATGTACATACGTGGGAATTGCATGTGGAAAAACAATTTTGGAATTAAGTTCATGTTTTGCGTTCTGGTTTTTGAATGATAGAGAAGAAAGAAACCCTGAGATGATTCAACATGATTAATATACTGTATAGCAATGTGCTTTTTGCCATGTTTTTGACAAGTTTTATTGGAATAAATTCTTTTATGAGAAATGTTGTGGATGTTATAATACTGTTTACATCTCGTGCAGGAGAAGGAACACTGATTGAAATCTTACAGGCAGATGCTTTTAAGGCTGGTTTTACATCACAGGTTTTGATGCGTTACATGTGGGCCAAATTTTTATTTACAACATTTGAGCAGAGATGGATGCAGTTAACACAGATATAATTATACAAGTTTTTTGAAGCATCTTTAAAGGTCATAACATTCTTACCAGTCGCACAACTTCTTCATTGGTCCTCAGCCCCACACCTTCCATCTCCATTTTTACTGAGAGACAGTGGCTGCTGCATAGCTCGTTTACGGCAATCATATGTGACCAAATTTGTGGTCACATTTCTAATGTCAGAAATTTCTGATCTGTCTGAACTCACGTACATATCACATTTTTTTGTTACTGTTTACATGTTTAATACACAAATCTGACATATGATCAAAAATCTGAATGAGTTCATTTGTACCTTCAGGTGTAAACAGTGGATGGAGGGATATTTACTGTTCAAGTATCATATATTGTGACTAACAGACATGTAACCTGTAATCCTAATGGCTTTAGCAGGAATTGCACAGTGGCTCAGACAGAGGTGACATCAGATCTTTTTGTCCTCCATCATTGAATTTCACGACACAGACATCGAATCACATTACAACATTTCACACTAAAGCATGTGGACGAACTGTCGCTGTGTTTTATCTGAGGGATCTCAGGTTGTTGTGGCTTTGAATTGTTCCGTCTGCATAGAATGTCTCCTCCGTAGCATTATTCTGCTCAGCTCCTTTGGGCCTCCAGGAGGAGCAGAGGGAAAGAACGTTTTCAGACCTGCCTCCCTCGCACCAGTGGAGCAGGGCTTGCATAGGTTGGAAGTGTTTAGTGGTGGCAAAGACCGGGGTCTGGACTGGAGGTTGTGATCAAACAAGAATGTTCCAGACCCTCTGCGCTCCAACCCAGATATCACACCGCTGCTCAGACCTCGGGCCGCCAGTGACTCCTTGGAGCGTAAGGGTGTCAGCCTCTTGCTCTCTGCTGGATCTCTTGTTCTCTGCTGAGGCTCCTCTGGGAGTTTTGGGGTCTTCGCTGCTAGTGAGGGATCTGAACTGTACAATTCAGCCCCCAGTTTACGCCTCTGGATGATGCTATTGAGGCTTGAAGATGCCAAGTTCTGGAGTGGACTGCTAAGGGTTTTGCCACTAGAAAGCAAGGAAGAGGAGTTGAAGGAATCTGTGCTTTGGTTTCCAGAATGCAGGTTTGGATGAGAGGCAGAGTGGGACGAAAAGAGGCCTGGTAAGGAGATCTTTTGTCCAAATGGCTTATCACATTGCCTGTTTTGACCTTCCTTTCCTCCTTTCTCATGGAGAAATCTACTCTCAGACCAATCCAAATGATCAATAAGTACATTTCCAGCGTCCCCATCAATTTTGGGAATTCTGAGAGAGAAATCCTCCTCGACCCTATTAAGGTCTGGGCCTGTGGACAACGTCACAGAATGTGGCTGCTGGCTCAGCAGAGAATGTGGAATATTAAGCCAGGGCTCAGAGTTCAACCTCAGTAGGGGGCTCTGCAGTCTATTTTCTGCCATTTGGCCAAGGCCTCGAAGCCGTGATGGGGAACATGGATGGGAGCTCACACCACTACTACCACAAGCCTGACCTTCCTTAAATGAGAAGAATGACTTGGATGAAGACGAAGACGAAGAGGTGCACTGTGGGGAGGTGATGAGTTGGATTTCAGAAGGAGATGCTGGAGTTGCTGATGGGATTTTAACATTTTGATCAAGGGGACCAGGGGACGGCATGCTCAGGTACTGCTTGGCTTGCAGCTGCCCACTAGGGAATTGATCAGTTGTTATGATGATTACTTCCTTGCCATTGGCCTTGCAGGCATCGAGCATTAGCCTCAGAACCTTCCAGTCACCAGCCATGACTGCGTAGACCAATGCCGATTTCCCAGACTGATCGTCCAGGCTAATATCTGCTCCACTGGCCAGGAGCAGAGACACGACCTCAGCTCCAGCCTGCTCCCTGCAGGCATGCATCAGTGCAGAGCGACCCATCGTGTCCTGGATGTTGGGGTCTGCTCCTCTCTCCATTAGAAGCTGAATGAGTTTGACCCGGCTGGCGCTCTGGGCATCAGTGTGCTGGGTCCTGCAGGCCACCATCAGGGGTGTCTGACCTTGAGTGTCGCTCTCGTTGATGTAAGCGCCGCCCTCTAAAAGAAGACGCGTCAGTCGCAGGCGTCGTAGGAAAACGGCTTTTAGCAAGGGGTTCCCTGAATCCAGAGCTATTCCAGAAAGACAAGCTTCTCCTTCCATGGTTCAGCCGATCGCCTCCAACTGGACAAATGAAGACACAGGAGAACACCTTTCTGTTGATAATGACAAAAATTGACATTTTTATTGAATTTGTTAGCACAAATAGGTTTGTTATTTGGAAGCCTACTAATGCCAGGAACATTTTGAAACAAGAATCATATTTCCATTATAAAAAAAGGTTGTTTAGTCAATCTCATCTGTCTGTCTGTCCATCTGGCTTTCTTTCTATCATATCTTATGTTATTTTAATTTTTACTCATTCAGTGTTTGTAAAAGTCATGATCAAAGTATCTTGTAACATTGATTTAGTGAGCACCTTTGATAATTCTAACTATATAAGTAGTTTAGTGTCTCATCATTATGATTTTGTAGAAATAACATTTTGACTTACAGAGTCAAACATAGATATCTCATTTGACTTACCAACGAGGTGTTGATTCAACTTAATAGTAACTGGTATGTTCATCGTTACTGGTATAGGATTGCATTATTGATCTGAACTGAATTATTTGAAATTTGAAATAAATTTTCCAATATTTTGCCCAACCCAATCACAGAACACTGGAAACACCTTTCAGTCCAATGCAGGTTTGTATAACATCACTAACATCCTCTCCAGCACCAGCAGAGGCAGACACTCTCTAACAGCCTTTGTTCTGTCTGTCCTTGCTTCCCTCTATCAGATCAGGTAAGATGGCTGTTACAAATGTAGCAGACAATAACACAATCTTTTCCTGTGTGCGTCATAGGCTGTGAAACAGGCGCATGGCGCTATTCACTGAGTCACAGTCATCTAAAAAGGAAAAAATACACACGTATATGTCAACATACATGTCCTATGTGATTCACACATCACCAAAGTCATGTGTGAGTGAGTCCATAAATGTACTGCAGCAGCCATGATAAAGCAGTAGTGAGTTTATTCTGTACTGAAAGTGACAAATGTGAATGAGAAAATGAGAACATCATCTTCGCCAAGTATTGTAACAGTGCTGAAGGGTCCATGTGTACAAATGATACCAGTGAAGCACTCACTCTTTTTATGAAGCTCCTCACACTTGTCCACTCTTGTCAGATTTTCCCTGCTTGTGTGTGCGTGAGTGTGTGAATAAATTAGTGTGTGAATCAATGCGTAAATGAATGAACAGACCTGCTGTTGCCTCCGACCGTAGAAAATGATGCCGAGAACATGTTTGAATGTCTGATCTGTGATGTGCGTGTAATGCGCTCTGTAAATGAAATGTTATTTTGTAGGCAGCAGCTATTAATCATTAAATTACTCTGTTTTTACATACACACACACATACTGCACATATTGTGTATACTGCACATTGCTGTGTTCTGCATCTATTGGCAGTTTTGAGGTTCCAGGCGATCTCTACTTAAAGTGAAGTCTAGTGACATCACGGTGAGTGTACATATGTATGTATATGTGTGTGTGCTCACATGCTGCCAGTGTGTGCTCATGACAAAGGCCCTATGCACATTCTTGAAGCACAAGATAAAATCGTTTCCATCAGAAATGATCACACATCTTAATTACACAATCACTTGCATAAGAAAGAGCACAAAGCATCCCAGCGTACATTACAGAAATGTCCACGCATTGAATTAGAGTCATCAGCCATCTTCTGTCATCATCATCAAAGGTCACAATGAGGGAAAATCTAGTTCATAAGTTGTAAGCTATGACATTTACGTTTTTATGCTACTTACCAGTCTGTAGTCAGGATTAATACTCTCTTCCAGACATTTACTCTCCTGTTGCAGTGCTGCAAAACGATGTCCTCTCTGACCAGCCAGCGCACTGAGCTGCTGTATGAGTGTGTGAATGTGTGTGTGTATGTGTGACAACAAGTGAGAGGAGGCAGGAGCTGCAGTCAAGGTTCTCAGATAGTGTTTGTCTGTGATGACACAGAGTAACATTGGTTGCTTTTCAGGCAGGTGTAAGAAATGGTTAATCCGTCAGTGAGCAGCGGAGCTCTGGAGAGTTCCAGAGAACAGGAAAGGTTGACTGAGATGAACACGTAAGGTGAAGCACTATAGCAACCCAACGCGTCTGCTTTGTCTTTTCATTACGGCTGCAGCTGATTCAGCAAGGCCAATTGGAACATGGAAGTGCCTCACAGGACGTAGTTATGAAGAGAAAGAAAAATGATTTTATCAGTGACATCTCCATGACAACCATCAAAGAGGCGGAATGACGGCACATGCTGTGATTGTGCTAGAGGAACATTTGGTGTAATTTCAGGTAAATTCAAATAGGCTGCAGTTGTGTCCCCTACTAAGCAACCATGATCACCAGCATTATTTAGCTGCAGGATTCATCGCACAATTTTACACGAATACTGATTCAAAATCAATTAGGCCTCATTTTATAAAACTACCTATTCTATTTATCATCTGCACTGCACCACCATCGAAGTAATTGTTCAAATCATGGCACAGGTTTTCCATTCCTTGGGTGTAGCCATAGTAACAATTTGAATTCTTGGTGCAGTTTGTGGCATCACCACAAGATGTCAGCACGGTAAAATATTTACATGTCATACATCATGTAACGTGTACTTTAGTGGTATCATAAAAGAATGAACAGCAATGCAGACATCAAAACATTGGATTTCAGTCAATTTTGTTGGGAGGTAAAACAAAGGTCGAGGGTAACAGTTAGATCCGTTTTTTTCCACTTTGTTCAACATGTGAACGTTGGGATACATGTAAACAAACATGGTGGCTGCGGTTCAACTCAAACTTGCTTCTGGCTAAGAGGGGCCTCTGTGAGGAGTTTGTATGTCTCACCATGATTTGGTTTTCTTCAGGTACTCCCTCGTGTGTGAATTAGGAATTCGAAAATTGCCCGTAGATGTGAATGGTAAGCGTAAATGTTTTTGTTTGTTAGCCCTGCCTCTCCTTGAGTGACTTGGATAGGTTCCAGCCCCTCAGCAGCCCTGAAAGGGATAGGTGGGTGTAGTCTAACACAATTACACTCCCATTCACACCTACGGGCAAGTTATAGATTCCAATTCACCTAAGCCCCACGTGTTTGGAGGTGGGAAGAAATCGGGAGATGATTCAAATTTGCCAAACGTTGCGTATTAACAAATAATTTTAGAAACGTGCAATTACTACCAACATGTAGGCCAAAAAACCTCCAACAGAACAAATGCTAAAAATCAAATAGTTTAGACACACATGGTTCTAGATATAGATGCAGAAAATGATAAAGCCACTGCAAAAACTAATCTGACAAATGTACACATCTGATTGAGATAATAATGTCTATGTCTTGAAAAGCTAGGAATCATAATTTGAAGTTGTTTACAGTGAAGTGCCCCAAGTTAAGGCAGCTTGAGTTGAGATGGAAATTAGTTTCTCTGCCAAGATTTCGCATTTCGTTTTAACTGTTTCTTAGGACACTGTATTATGTACGACCAGCAACAGTTAAACAGAAAGTACAATCTGTGGATACTGTGCCTGAGTTAGGGCAGTAAATACCTGCCCGCTGATGGAGATGATAACTGTGAACAAGTGCTCTCAGCTGGAAACAGGAGACACCCACGGGACTGTATGTTTAGCTGTTATGACTAAGTGGACAGCAGCTCCATCGCCCTCCAGGGAAAGAAAACACTCTTATTCTGAAACATTATAGATAACTTAACCATGCAGGTTTAATCAGATAACCTGCTTTGTCTCTGAAACTAATAAAACATCTGAATGTTGTATTTTGCACAATTTTGGTTAATACTTCTTACAAGGATTGATTGATAAATCCTGAGCTTGATTTTTTCTTTGATGGACATGCGAAGTGTAGCGTTATGAGACATATCTCATCACTGGATGAACAAATGCCACTTCACTCTCTTGCCAGTTGTGGGCTTAGGGCAAATGGGTTCTACCTCTGTTATTGTAAATTATCAATTTCACAATAGATTACAATTAGATTGTGAGATATCTTTCTTCCAGGCATTCTGAGCATTGTATTGCATGGTATATTGTGTAGAATGTGTAGAAGTGGGATTGTTGAACAGGTTGTGCTGCTACAGAGGTGATTATAGAATCATAAAAATTTTTGAATTTACTTTACCAATATTCTATGTCCTATGGCTACGGGTGTTGCAGAGATATCTTGTTTGTTATTATGTGGCAGTTGCTGACTAATTCATAGAGTTGGGCCATGTACGGTTTGAGGAAGGTCACAGGCGCCAGGACTTTAGGATTAAATACTTAAGCTTGGAAGGAATAAAATAATTCAGTGTATTACTTGAATACAGGGCAGCGTGACAAGCAAGTGAGCCTTGCATGGTTACCTCGGCTGGCGACGTGTGAATGACTAAATGTGAGGCAAACATACAATGCCGTGAGTGCTCTCTGGACGAGAAAAGCTATAGAAATTCAGTCCATTTGCCAAAGTTGTCGGTGAATGGGCAAATTATTGTAAGGCATTTTGAATGGTTTCTGGACTAAAAAAGTGTTATAGAAGTGCTGTCCATTTCATACTACTTTCTACACTATTCTCCTGTCCTCATTACAACAGTCAATAAAGCAAACAAAGCATCCTTTTTTTCAGGAGACCAATAGTAATAAAAACATAACTTCACATTTGCCCTATCTATCTATCTATCTATCTATCTATCTATCTATCTATCTATCTATCTATCTATCTATCTATCTATCTATCTATCTATCTATCTATCTATCTATCTATCTATCTATCTGTCTATCTATCTATCTGAAGCATTATTTCTGTAGTTATTCTATTCAAAGTCTGTTTGGATCATCCTCCTCCAGGAGCTTTCAGGTTTCAGGGTGCACTTCATTCTGTAAGTGTAGCAGGTGTCCTCCATCTCATCATTTCTATTTGCCCAGTGCCACACAGTGGACAGTCTGTGTTATGATCTTTATTTCAGGAAAGCAAAAAGAAAAGTGGAATTATTTCATAAAGCAACATTTCAACCAATAAGTTCCAGTATACTGTGCTTGTCCAGCACCTGATCCTAACTCTATCCTCTATCCTAACTTGGCCTGGATGTGCAGACTGCCTTGCTGTTCTTTATTTCAGGGAGCTAGGATGTCCCTCTTATCGTTTGGTGTTTATTTCATTTTCTCTGTTTATAATGATAAAACCCCTGACAAACTGAAAGTCTGACAGGCTGAGTCAGGATCATCTCCTGTTGTCTGTGACCTACCTACCTGAATGCATTTCTGCATGCTAACATTTACTAACATTTTGTAGCTGTGGCCATATTGTTTTAATTAGAGTAGACTATATCATTTACCACAGCAAAAACTCACATCACGATGAACAAGTAGCATATGTAAATATTTACAGTTTTGAAATGGAAGTATCAAATAGTGTATGTTCATGATGGGATTGGAGATTAGGAGTTAAAGCCTGTCTGTACATTAGGCCATTTTAGATCATTCAATAAGACAGGTATTACTAAAATGTAAGGAAAAATGATTAAAATGAACATAAAATGTCTGGAAACATGACATGAACAACGGTAATGTATTTTTTCTGAAATAATGTCATGGACAATGTAGATCATCATCATCATCATCGGTAATTTCAGAGATTTACTTGCAGCATTTCTATTGCTTGTGACGGGCAAACAGTAGTAGTAATCCCCCATAATCCTTTGCTAGCTATATCCACAAATGAGAGCAATGTTATTAAATCCTCTTATGTCCCCAACAGGACCAATCATTGTATCATTTGTTAAAACAGCTCCAACGTCGTCATCAAAGAGGCATTAGAGGACATGTGAAGGTGATTTATTAGTTATTGTGAGGTGTAAGAGCTGTGATGTTTTTCAGGGCGCTACCTCATAAAGGTCACTTTTGGGGTAAATTAGAATACTGAGATGTTGCGTAGAAAGTAAATTAATAGTTTGCATACTAACAAGTATCTGCTGCTAACTGAAGTATTTGTAGCAAAGGTGCTGCTTTGTATGTGTGTATGGTCTGTCTGAGGTTTGTTCCCCTACAGGTTGAAGGACCCCATGGTAACAGACAATGGTGGACAGTGTGTAATGTACGTCCTTGGGCTTTCCTAAAGCTGCTGAGATTTCTCCTTCTCTCTGTTCCGCTTGTGTTAACTTGCAATGAGACTTTTGAGACATTTTTCAGCACTTGTCCTGTGAGAGTGTGGAGTCAGATCAGGCCTGTAATGCTTTGATCTGATAAGATGCGACAGGATGAGGTTAATCTACCCCAGTAAATTGGTTGGCTGGCTGGCTGAGGCTGCATTTACACTTGATGCCCAAGTACACATTTATTTTGCCAATATTGATATTTTTGATCATTACTATTGTGAACTGTTTAATACCCTACACATATTTACACTCATCCATACTTCTACATTCTGGTGCAATAGTAGTGTTTCTATTTCTATTTTTATATAATTTATCTTATTTTTATCATTAGAAGGACCTGTGTTTTTATGTTTTGATGTCGCTTGTCTGCATTTTGCGGACTCATCTTACGGGCGACATGGCTATGGTGGTAGGATGATCGCCGAAGGGTTGCCAGTTCGATACCTGGCACCTCCATGTTGAAGGTCCCTGAGCAAGACCCTAACCCCAAATTACTCCCGACAAGCAAGTGGGCCTATCATGATTACCTCGGCTGTCGCTGTATGATTGGGTGATTGTGAGGCAAACATTGTAAAGCGCTTTGAGTGGTCTCCAGAATAGAAAGGTGCCATATAAATGCAATCCATTTACTATCTTCTTCACCTGTGTTTTATGCAGTGACAACCCAATTTCCCCAAAAGCCCCTTAATAACTATATTTTAAGAACCCTTTCTTGTAGCTTTGCAACCCCTCTCACTTATCCAGGATTAGGGTGGTAAGTGGGTAAGTCATTGCTGCTATATTGGCCTGAATGGGTTACTGGAGTAGTAACTGGGAGTTACTAGGGTGCAAGAAGGGGTTTTAACTGATCCTAGTAGAAACTATTGTCAGAACGTCTTCTGTAAATGGGCTTTACTTTTTACTTTAAAACACAGATCTTATCCAATGACGTGTCCAATTAGCAACAACTTATATGTGACAAAACAAACATTAATTATGTACAGTAAGTCTCAATTTGGTCACACCATAGTATTTTTTTATACATCTAAAAACATCCAAACTTTCTATATCATTGTGCATTACTTTTCCTTGGTTTGCATACATTTGCATCTTAAATGTGAACATCTGTGTTTATGCAGCAGAGTGTCAGGGATGAGAGCTGGTGTGCGGTCCCCCACCAGGCAGCCCTGTTTTAACATCTCAGTGGGCCCAGATCCTCACCAGCGTGGGACTGATAACTCACAGTCAGACAGTCTGATGTGGGTGGAACGCAGCTTTTCTGCTGCATTTACAACAATCTACTCTGGCTTGAATTGAAAGTGTGTTTTATCACACCATGTGTCTTTGCCACATTATGATCCTGTGGAATAATAGTCCACAGGTCATCCTGGAGTTGTGTTAGACTTGAACACAGTAAACTGATTATAACAGATTAGACTGCACTGTGCTGTGTCCGATGTTGCTGTGTGTGTGCCTGTGGTATGACTGCATGTGTTATCTCTGTGAAATTTCCAGTCGCTGTGTTGCGTGTTACTGACCCGGATGACAATCAGATCCCGTCCTGACCCAACAAATGCAGGTGGGTGAGGTCAGGAGGCCAGTTAGAGCTGTCTCTTAGACGATACACCTCTCATCCCATCCCATCCCACACGTGCATGGTGTCAGAACTTAAAGTCATCAGTTCACATAGTCATACTGTTCATGCACAGACACAGACACACACTCAAACATCTGTCTCCAACCATTTTACAAACACACACACACACACACAGTGTCTGTTCAAGCAATGTAACATCTGTTTGTGCTTTTAAGTTAGATCAAACTTTTAAAACAATCATAGTAAATTTATTGTTGTGGGTGTTTTGTATACATGTTAAGTAAAAGTGATGTGTGTCTGTGTGTGCACTTACTGCACTTACTGCACTTACTGCCATGTTAACCATGTAAACACAAATATCAACTGTAAAAACAACATGTCACATTTGGAAAACTGAGGCAAAAATCTACTTATTTGAAGTCTTTTTTAAAGTGTTCTATATTCTGATACCTTTGTTTATTCTGTGTATACATGAAACCACATACACGTTCAAACAACCCGGCAATGGATCAAAATGAAGCAGAAACCATTATACAAGCTATTGCTTTCGACCAACAAATTAGATAGAGAGGAGGGTTCACAACAAAGCAAATATCTGAATTGAATCACTGAAGCAATGTTCAAACACATTTCCAACTCTGTCTTTTCACACCATCGTAAACCTTGATTCTTCTCTACACATGGACTTGAATGCGGACAGCAGCGAACAGATGTGTTCACAGTTCTCCACGTTTCATTTTTGTGCTCCACATAGCCTCTGCTCTCCTGTGTAGAGTAGTGGGGAGCTTATCTGATGATTAACAGGGAGATTACACAAACAGACAGACTCATTCACACACTCAGCATGTGTCTGGACTCAGGAAGGAAACAAAACATGTCCCAGTGTTTCCAGCTGTAATTAGGATGTGAAAACAGCCAATTTATTCCGCCGTTGTCTCTGTTTGTCGCCCCCCCCTCATTTTCTAACTACTGATTATTTTGAAAATAGATTCATGCAGTTTATTTTGATTATCAGTTCAACAGTCAGTATTTATATATGCAAATACTCAGTATATGTGTTTCTTACGGTCTGAAACACTACAAGATGAAATTAATGTAAAGTAAACGCAGTAAACGCAGTATACCTGGCCTTGTCTATGGAGACTAGATGGCGCTATTACGTGAATTGGCCTGCCCGCCCGCCTGCCTGCCTTTGCTGCTGGCACGCGCTCGGGTGCACCTGTAGTCTCGCGGCGGCCCGCGCGCTCAGACGGCGGCGCGCGCAGGGCGGTCTCTGTCTCTTTAAACTGGTGTCAAAGCCGATTAATGCTGATCTCCGCCGTGATTCTGTTTTCACCGTCTGTTCCCTCAACCTATTTTTGTTTTGCTTTTGCAATAAGGACGATAGACTTTCTCTTTTTCGCGCTTTTCAACCTTCTTAAGGACGTAGCCCCTCCGCCAGCTCCAGCACCGGGAACTCTTCACCAAACTTTGTTTCTCTGCTCCCTCGTCTCATTTAGGGGAACAGTAGACCCTCAGTCTGATGCGGACCGTCCAATTTTTAGACCATGCTGACCCTGAATCACAACTCTCCGCAAACGACTTCTTTATCCATTAAATTGTGGCCGAGATACCGGCACGTGTGATGTGATGCCTCCGGTTACTATTTGAAGTCAAAATCTCATTCGGGGCGAAGCTAAAATGCAGAAGAGCGTCCGCTACAATGAGGGTCACGCTCTGTATCTGTCGGTGGTTGCCCGTAAAGAGGGCACCAAGCGGGGCTTCCTGAGCAAGAAGACCACCGAGAACAGCCGCTGGACCGAGAAGTACTTTGCCCTCTACCAGAACGTCCTCTTTTACTTCGAGAACGACCAGAGCACCAGACCCTCCGGTATCTACCTGCTGGAGGGATGCACCTGCGAACGGGCACCGGCGCCCAAAGTCTCCGCCAACGGCAAGGAGCCCACGGAAAAGCAGCAGGTAATGGAGGGCCTCCACAGTCACTCAGAGTCCGCTGGATGGCTTTTAACACACTTTTCATTCATAAGTACCTCTCAACCAGGCTATTAATTAAAACCGTTAATTAACCACTGTCTTTGTTTTGAGATTGGCAGTATTTAAAATTGGGATGTGCCGTATGACCACATTTTCAAGATGGCATAAGTATCCGAGCATTTGATTACTGAAATTTAGGAAATTTGAGTTTTGTGTAACAAAAATTAAAAGTGTTCCCACTCGATTATAAACATGTGATTCTTACTGTAAATATCTAAATGACATGAATGAAACATTAATAGCAATATAAACAAAAGGTCTAAATTTACCCAATCACAAAAGAAATTGAGTGCTCTGACTAGTTCTTTATACCCTATTAAAGCTAATAGATAAGTATAAGATGGGTAACGTTATGATCTTGAATAGAAAGTGATCTGGTCACATCAGTTAGAAACTAGAAACCACCATTGAAACATTATCAGTCAAAATTCTAACAAGGCATCATGTGTAGGAGTAAATAAAAGCAAAAAACACAAATGTTAATATGACCCAGGGGTTTAAAAAAATCAGTACCAACAATTGATCATATTAATCATACGTAAAAGCCCACATCATTGATTCCATAATTAATTTGTGTTAGTATAGGGCTTAATGCTTACATAAATCTATGACATGGTGTAAATTTGTTTAAGGGAATATTATCATTTGTGCATATCTGAAATCAACTTGAAATGGATTTTTGTGAAGATGATAGATGATATTGGCCTCTTTGTTTACTTTGAGTGTCTGATTATGTGAATTTGGCTTTGACCAATAAATCGTAAAGTATTTATTGTGTATTTAGTATTTATTGTCTGAAGTTGTGATCAGAGTGGATTTTGCATAAAACCAGTCTTAAAGATAGTCTAAATGTAATACATTATTGGAATATTTGGGAATCGAATCAAAGTTTTATGTTCTTTATGAAAGAACAGGCATTCAGTGATTTCGATGCTAAAGTAGATGTATCTTGATCCAGTTTCTTAGTTTCAATTAAATGAATTGTGTCTGTCGAAGCCTTTTAAATTCTCATTAAGTTGTTATATGAGAAGTACACCAAGGTTTTAATCATAGGTTTAAAATAGCAAAAATTTGATTTATTTTTTTTCAAATAGATGTTTAGGCACTGGAGATGTAACCTTCTCATCAATAATTTAGCTGCAAACTGCATTAGCGTTATGAAAATATTTGTTTGTGAAAGCTAGTGTTAATTTTAAATGACCTATATTCATGTTTTGTTGCTGCAGGGAATGCAGATGTGGTTTATCTCGTGGGCAGCCAGCAGTATGTAGGTTATACATGTAAAATAGACAAGTTATTTTATCAAGCTGTGGTACCTAGGGAAAAGCACATTTTCCTCTCAAACACTCCATAGAGTGTTCCTGTATGGATAATGCTATTTTAAATCAGCCAGTGAGCTCCTCGTCTCATGAGGGAATCTGTCTCGCTCCTGTGTACATTACGCACAGGCTGATGTTGACATCGTAACCTAGCCGCATCTTGTAAAGAGTAGATGTGGTAAGCCATATTCTCATCTTTAGTAGTCTTTGGTGTGTGCACAAAAAATCACAGACATGCTTTAATATCTCCTTCTTTCTGCCTGTCTCTCTGTTTATCTCTGTCTGTGTCTCAGTCTCTCTCTCTGTGATAGTTTTGTTATGTTTCCAATCATACTAACCAGATCACACAACACATACATGTTTAAACATATGGAATCACATATTCCTCAGCCATATGCATTCATTCATTCATATCCAAATAAATCTGATAAGTATCAGGTATCTGCCAATGTGGCTGTCATCACAGCTCATAGTTTTCCTGATTTTCCAACTCTTTCACTTCCTCAAATGAAAGGCATGGCGTGATCTTTTCCTCCCATGTCAAAGCTGCAACAAGTGCTCTAATCTTCCACCATCACCTTGCAATATAAGGATGAAAAGAGTAGAGGTTGAGCTCTCAGGTTTGGAATAACATCTGTTTCACACTGGTAGCGTAGCAGTTGTTGAGTTTACTTTTCATAGAGCAATTAGAGTTCATGTGTTTTTACAAATGAAAACTTGAGCATGGAAGTGATGTTTAGTGGTTCATGGTGTATGTGTCGTAAAAAATGAAAGAACAACAGTCTGTCTGTAGCTGTACCACTATGCCCCACAACGATGCAACATGTTACACAAGTGTCTCTTCATTTGCAACATACACACTCATGGTCTCCACTGTGTTCTGTCACAAACATCTTGCACATGTCTCATTCATGTGCTGCTTCCGCTTCACATTATTTTTACATACACCATAGTGAAATGGATGTACAAAACCCCCTGTTATGTGCAAATCTGATTGTATGGATGTTGTTTGTTTAATGTATTTTTCGTAACCTACACTAGTCTAGTAAACAGAAAAGCAGTATTTGAATGAAGGCATGAGATTAGTAGAGGTTGTTATTTTCATTCAGCCAGGGATGATGAGCCCCACCAGGAGCGTCAGAGTATCAGTGTTGCATAATTCCATCTAGGAATCACCCATCCAAAATCAGATTAGTCCAAAATCTGCTTATAATTAAAACAATGAGTTAGATGGGAATTCACTGGTGTGAAATGAACTAGAAAGCTAAGCTAATGAAACTGAAATGAAGAACATAGCAGTTTTTTTGTGGACTTGTATGTATGTTTGTATGTCTGCTATGTCATGAGTCGTTTGATGTAGAGTGATAGAGTTACCATTGTGTCTTACAGAAACTTCATTTTCTGGTTTGTAGCTTAAAGTGCAAATCCACAGTTTGCTTTTAAATTGTTTTCCTCATATGTGAACGCTCTCAGACATGTTTTCTTTTGTTGTGTTTACATGTGCTCATATACTACTGTAATAATTTATGTAGTTCACCATGTAAGACTGAAGTGTGCAATGGTTTGATAATTATTTCATGATCTTGTTAGAGCATGAATGTAGTTTGACACCCTGCATTCACACCACCAGATACAAGCTACCCAATTCACTTTTTTGTGGCATGTAGCTGGTATGCATGTAAACCATAAAAGATGTGCCACTACTGCGCCCTTGCAGATTTGATTCCGACCAGTGAGATTTGCTACATGTCATCTCCTCTTTCTCTGCCCTCTCCTTCCTGTCTAACTCTCTCTACTGTATCTATCATAATGAGGCAGAAATGCCAAAAAATCTTTTAAAAAGTAAGTGAATCAGATATTTTGTGGAGTGGCGTACATTCATATTTGGGATTTAATCTGATATTTATTGGATCTGCAATCTGGCTGTTATGTAGGTGTTATGTTATGTATGTTGGCCCCTGTAACAGATAATGTTTTAAGCTGTAGTGTCAATGTAGCTTTTTAGGGGATGTCCAACTTGTCATTAGATTTTTTTTTTTTCAGTGTTTTTCTTGGCATTCTTATTATGATAGATTCAGTGTCATCGGACACAGACAGGAACAGCAGGGAGGAAAGAAAGGATGACATGCATCAAAAGGGACAGGGTGGAATCAAACCGTGCCGCTGCGTTATGTGGTATGTGTCATTGTAACTCAGAATTAGAACGTCTGAAAATGACTGACAGTGGTTGACAGGTGTGCAGGCTGGAATGGTTTTCTTTTCCAGAGTCCACCTTTGTTGCATTCAAATGGTGTTGCCCAGTATAGGCTAGTCAACCTTGTAGCAGGTCACCTGGTTAATGTGTTGTCATGGTGGTGAGGGTTGATTGTTGAAGTGGCTCATAAGATGGATGTGGTAGAAACATAGAGAAACATGAAGTGAGAGAGAAAATAAGTTCAAATAAATTCTATAGTCAGACGAGACACAACACAGAAGAAGTGAGCAGAATGATAATAAGAAAACAGCAATGATGGTGATGATTTAAAAGTGAACTATATTTGCTGACAATCACAGATAGAACTCCAGAAATTAGTTCAGTTTCACACCCCGTGCTAAACGTTGTCAGCGCGAATGTCATTGCTAGCGTGCAACCGAACCAATTGTCTTTTTCACGTCATGTCATGTCATGTCATGAACCTCGTTCAAGTGCATACGGCTCTTAAATGGAATGGCAGATGACACTGATCGGTTTAATTCTTGAGCAGTGCACCAGACTGTGTGGATGTTCTAAATGGGGTCCCAAAACTTTAAGTATTCAAGTCTGAGTCAG
Organism: Brotula barbata; assembly: GCA_900303265.1. Taxonomy (NCBI): domain Eukaryota; kingdom Metazoa; phylum Chordata; class Actinopteri; order Ophidiiformes; family Ophidiidae; genus Brotula; species Brotula barbata. The sequence goes on along the minus strand of OMNV01005507.1, from coordinate 152,566 downwards.
TCCAAAAGGAGAAAACTCACACTCGACCAAGACCAACAGTCTTGAGTGAATGAGACCAGAAAGTGAGTCTGGCTGGGAATATGAATTCACAGTTGCAACTATATACTGAACATTAAGGCCATAGATACTCATACAAAACTTTGTTTTTTTAACCTTCACATCTTCTCTTGTATCAATATAAATTTAGCAAAAGACAAACCTCCACTGTATCCAGTCACTTTTTTTTAGATTTAATTTCAACAGTCTATAATTTATGTACATTGAAAATTGAAAATGAACCAGAGTAGATGTTATAATGTTGTATCAAGTACGAAAACATAATTTATGACGACATCTCAGAAGCACACTAGCTCTTAAAGGGAGTGGAAGGTGATACTGATTGGTTCAGTCTTCAACCCAAAACAGGCCTAAATACTGCCCCTCACTGTGCGCTGAGATTATGCACTGTCTACAGAGGAGAATGGACTTGGACACGCCCCAAAGCGCCAGGTCTAGCCTAAATAGGGACTTAAAAAGACTGTGATATTTACTCTGAACATGTGATGTTGTGTGTTTATATTTTTGAGTTTATGTAAGGGTGGCAGTGCTCTGGGATGCCGCTGTGCTTGACTAAGAATAGACCTCCTCCTTTAGCCTGCAGACACTGTCAGAACATCAAACCAACACAACTGCACCTCACACTGACTCTACTACACAGTACTTGTACCTGTGCTATTTGTGTCCTGCTTTGTTGTGGACTGTGAGACTTTGTGCCTGTATGTGTCTGGTTCTGCGTGTATTAGCAGGAAGTGTACCTAAGCATACCTAAGGCACATTTCTCTGCAGTTATAGCTGAGCAGAGATGGTTCATGTATTGGAGTGTTCCTAAGATGTGGATATTTAAGTGTAAATGAATTATTGCTGAAATTGAAAATAAATTAATTGATCAGCAGAAAATTATGCATCCATCTGTTTTCCATTTAGGTCTGGGATGTGTAGGCCGCACAGTAAGCAGAGTAGCCCAGATTTTCCTCTCTGTAGCCATATTCTCTAGTGCGTCCTGCTGGGTTCCCATGGTGTCCTCTGGCCAGATGAGATATGTAACTCCTGTGTGTTGCCCCATATGGTCTAGCACTTAGGATTCCTGGTTTTCACCCAGGCAGCCCGGGTTTGACGGTATGGGAATGTGTAACTTTCTTGAATTGTTTTCTGTGACATCATGTAGGTGGGTGGGACTTGTGTCATGGTGCAATCAATCAGATTTTGGGGGAGATCTGGATTTGGGTACCAGAGTTTATTTCCATTTTCCCACTTTCCTTAACTAAAATATTTAATCAGAAACACCCTGTATTCATTCAATTAACGATTACCTCTCTTACCTTTGCATTCAAATGCATTGTGCCTTCACAAGTCTTTATTTACACTGTAATTTCTGTAATATCTGACAATATATTCTCCTTCGTGTCTACCATGGTGAGAAAGTAGGCCTGTATAGTAATGATGTAACCATAAGCGGGTGAGAGACACTAGCTAGCGTGTGTCAGCTACAGGCTTAAGGGCTTGTGTGTGTGTTTGTGTGTGTGTGCTGGAGAGGGTTTACATAACCATCGGGGCTTGTACAGCTCGTTGCATTGCTAATGCGGATTCCCCTGCTGCAGGCCTGCTTTAGAGGATAACAACGAGACACATCAGGATGGACTGAGGGAGCTTAAAGATGACTTTCCCAGGACCCGGTATCACTGTGTCCGATCACAAAAATCACTTTACTTTTCTGGCACGCATAGGTCAGGGAGCTCATACGTCCTCCACCCAGTCCCTCTGATTTCCCTTTTCTCCCTATGTAAATATTTTATTATACTATTATTATTTTGAAATCATATGTGTAAAATCATTTTTATGTTCACTCTACAGCAGTATTCTGAACGTTATCTACTTTATGTGTATTGAAAATTAGCAGATCATGATCGATATGTGGATCTGGCCAAAATTACAGTGTTCATAGTCATTTATAGGACATGCAGTCTCGCCTTCTATCTGCGTAGATCTTTTTGAAGATCTTAAAAATTTTAGCATTAAAATGACATCATCGGACACCTCTTGGTGTGTTTGTCTTTGCTCGCTATCTTTTTCTCATTTTTGTCAAGCTCTTAGAAATACAAGTCACAGTCACGCACTAAATTAGATCACTGGTACTTGTGCAGGCGTGTGGTAGGTTGGGGTGATCTAACCTGCTGTGACACGTTGGCTTTTAGTTGTTAATGTGTGATGACAGGGTGTGGGGCTAAAAACATTCCTATCAAGGATATCATACCCAGCAGATAAATGAAACATCCATGCAACAGCAGAAATTGTTGCACCTTGTGGTCAGTGCTGTTGAATAGACGTTCACAGGAAGTATTGCTTTAGCATTTTCCTAAATCAAATACAATATTCATCCAAGTTCAACCGCTTATCCAGGTCTTGATTGCAGTCACAACGGGCTAAAAGAAATATCCCAGATATCTCTCGCTGGTCATACCATACAGGTCTTTTAGGGCAATCCAAGACTTTCCCTGACCAGATGGGCTATGCAATAATCCCAGTAGAGTATTCTTGGTCTGTGGTCTCACAGCCTGGAATACGTCCGTAGAGAAGTTTCCAAAGTGGTCAGTCCTGACACATTGTAGCAGCAACTCACTTCATAGTATTGCAGCACTTTGCACTGACACATGATAGTGAGACTTAAAGTGAGCTCAGATCTTCAGTATTGTAAGACCACTATTATCATCATTATTTAAGATCATTATTTGACTGTGTAACAATGCAACACATTATCAGTGTTATCTATGGGACTCATTGTTTAGCTATCTATGTGGCTATCTGTGCTCTCCAATACAGCACTACTTCCTGGTCATTTTTGGCCACGATGGACAGAAACCTCTGGAGCTGCGGACTGAGGAGGAATCTGACTGCAATGAGTGGGTGGATTGCATCCAGCAGGCCAGGTAAGAAAGGAATTAGATTTTGTTTGTGTGTTTTGAGCTCTCTTAATGTTCAAATAATCCCAAAAGATGCTCTCTTTTACTGTGGTTTGCTCTAATACCCCCTTATACCTGCAGGTAAAAGTGAGCCAATTCAGATTTTTTGCTAACATTTGGCACATTATATGTGTTGTCACATTTGAAAATGGAAATCTATGAAATGTAAAATCTGTGCCAATGCAACTGTCTTCTAAACACAGATTGGAAACTCTTTGTGGTTCCAACGTTCCATGTCACAATATGTAGCACCGATAATTTCTGATAAATGATGTAGCAGCAGTCACTGCCAAACACTCACCCATGCTCCAATATGTGTTACTTAAGTGATAAATAATTTGCATACCGTATGCTGACTACCTGTATTGCTGTATGATGCTATAATGGTACAAAAGGGAGTTGGCAGCTCTTATTGGTCAACTTTTAAATTTAAAAGTAGTGTAAATGTTGTGTGAAGAACACTACTTTTATAATGATGCATACTTATCATAACTGCTACACGATTTCTATATTTATTCAAAATGCTAGTGTATGTATATCTTTGTGTGTGTGTGTGTGGTGATTTTATGCTCCAAGCTATTCACATTCACGTCACACTGGTGCTGTATTGCTAACACTGATTATATCACCCATCATTTTTCTTTCTCTTCATCTCTATGACTGTGTTTCCCATTTTTACCTTTACATTTTCTCAACATCACATCACCTTAATTCAATTTGTATTTTGACATATCATGTATACATGGACATTCTAATGTAAGGGGTTTAGCAGTTTGAGATGGCCACAGTCCAGTTTGTGATTAGCATGAATTGTAAGATGAAAATCTATGTATATCTTGTATTATCTTATTTTATCTAATTTACCAAAACTGTCTCTTTCCTTTTTCCTTTATCCCTGTAGTTATTCTGACATCATCATTGAGCGTGAGATCCTGATGCAGAAGTACATCCACCTGGTCCAGATCATGGAGACTGAGAAGATAGCAGCCAATCAGCTTCGCACCCAGCTGGAGGACCAGGACACAGAGATAGAGAGGCTTAAAGCTGAGGTATGCATGAATGCATCCACATCTGTGTGTGCATGCATACTTAAATCCACATCAAGCCAGGCACACACATGCATGGGCAGAGGTATTCAAAGACACTCACAACGGGACGGGAAAACACTTGAGTTTAAAATGCAGGTTTTAGGCAAGACTTCAATCATCCCAAGACCATTACTCCTTATCATGCATCGTGAATATTTTATCCACTATTGTTGCTGTGCTAGATTGTTGGATTGAACAAAGCCAAGGAGAAAATGCAGCCTTACCGGAACATTCAAGAGGAGGAAGATCCAGATATTAAAAAGATCAAAAAGGTACAGTCATGTGCTCAGTTTTACAAACAAACCAAACAAACCAAAAAGAAAGAAACTAGCAATTTCACCCATATTGACCTATGATACCCTGATTATGCAGGTGCAGAGTTTCATGCGTGGCTGGCTGTGCAGGAGGAAGTGGAAGATCATTGTTCAGGACTACATCTGTTCGCCTCATGCTGAGAGCATGAGGAAGAGGAACCAGATTGTCTTCAACATGGTGGAAGCAGAGACAGAGTATGTCCACCAGCTATCCATCCTGGTGAACTGTTTCCTGAGGCCACTCCGCATGGCTGCCAGCTCAAAGAAACCTCCCATTAGCCATGATGATGTGAGCAGTGTATTCCTCAACAGGTAGAATGTTCATTTATTGGATTGTGCCAGATCCTGCTGTTTGTTAAAATTATAGTCGGAAGTTAGAATATCAGAGGTTGATGTGAGATGAATTCTTCTTCCTCAGTGAGACCATCATGTTTTTGCATGAGATCTTCCACCAAGGCCTTAAGGCTCGAATTGCCAACTGGCCCACACTAGTTTTGGGTGAGTATTACTGAGATGAAATGACTCCATGTTGAATTTTGTATTTTAAAACGGAGAATAGGGATTAGAGCATTTGTTGCAGCCTATGCAGGTTTCAGAGGTTTAAGTAGAAAGCCATGGTGTGGATTTCAGTCACAAGACATGTCTCGACATAATTAAATGAGACTTGCATACTGCATAGAGACGGGAGATTGATTGGTTGGTATCCTAGTACAGCCGCAACAACCTGGAGATGAACACACTCAAGCCAGTGGGGATGACAGCGAACTTCAGGAGCCAAACCTCCCTCACATCAAATACGTTGATATATTTTACAAAATGGCTGTAGATGGGTTTTCTGCTCTTTACTGCTATTTTTTTTAAGGTTTTGTGTGTCTTTGTTTTTTCACACCCAGCTGACCTGTTTGACATCCTGCTGCCCATGCTGAACATATACCAGGAGTTTGTGCGCAACCATCAGTACAGTCTGCAGGTGCTGGCAAACTGTAAGCAGAACAGAGACTTTGACAAGCTGCTGAAGCAATATGAGTCAAATGCTGCTTGTGAGGGGCGCATGTTGGAGACATTCCTCACTTATCCAATGTTCCAGGTAACTCACTGCTTTTCACTTCACATATATCTTTCGGCATTTCTGCTTTAAAGTGATAGTATAGATAGACAGGAAGGAGCAAGCAAAGGGCACAGGCAGGAACCGGAACAGCGCTGCTTTGTTACATGGTGATGAACCACTGGGAAAAAGTGTTTTATTATCTGTGCAATATTCAAACTACTCCGTATAATCAGGTGGCACAATTATACTCAATGTAATGAATATTGAAAGCTGACATGCAACAACAGCAAAAATTGGAGGGGCAGTAATGTCAACCTTTGCCAAGTGACATCAGCAGTCCTGTGACATTGACAGCTAAAGAAATGACTCAAATATTAAAGGAGAATTTTTATGTGGCCATAAAATGTGTGATTTCTTTTTACACTGAACTTAGAAAAATCAGAAATTGCTTGTTTCAGGGCTAACCTGGGATGATTTTTGCTCCGGCCCTCACATTGTTCCCTGTTTAGTGTAGTATTTAAGTAAACAGGTGAGCAACTCAATGTGAATAACAAGCAAGTTTTATGAGCTTCCTGGACTAATCTGTCTGTGAACATTTGTGCATGTGTGCATTTGTGTATGTGTGTACACTGTTATTTCATATGCATATATGAATTGTATATTGGTATTTTCAGATTCCACGATACATAATCACTCTCCATGAGCTGCTGGCACACACACCTCATGAGCACGTGGAGCGCAAGAGCCTGGAGTTTGCCAAATCTAAACTCGAAGAGCTGTCTAAGTAAGTGTTTGTGTTTGACAGCACCTTTCTGATCAAGGGGAAACAATACAATTAATAGTAATGATGATGGTGTTAACCGTATCTTCCCAGAATGATGCATGATGAAGTGAGCGACACAGAGAACATCAGGAAGAACCTGGCTATAGAAAGGATGATTGTAGAGGGCTGTGACATCCTTCTGGACACCAGTCAGACCTTTGTTAGACAAGGTATACACACACTCTCTTTGTCTCTATGTAACACACATATATGCTGTTTTTATTGATACAATACATATCACATTACATCAACTCACCCCTGAGTCTCACCATTCCCAGGCTCTCTCATCCAGCTGCCTTCCAGCAGTGAGCGAGGTGTGCTCAGTAAGGTCCGACTGGGCTCCCTTTCACTGAGGAAAGAAGGAGAGAGACAGTGCTTCCTGTTCACCAAGCACTTCCTCATTTGCACCCGTACATCTGGAGGAAAGCTTCATTTGCTCAAGGTATCATTTGCATCATAATGGTGTATTTTCACTTTTTAGTTAAAGTGAGAAATCCCATCCCATTTACATACTGTAGATTTTTGCATCGGCCCCAGTTCCATTCTGCTCACGTGGGGCCAATATCAAATATTCCTGTGAGCATATAACATAAACTGTAAAACATCACATGAAATTAGATATTCTCGGATGCATGTTGGACCACATTCATATGTGGAAATAAATCTGACATGTATGGAATAGCTGTCAATGCAACTAACCAACAATTGCTCTAATCTTTCTTTTCCAGCATAAAATAAGATTGACTTATATTGCATATTTGTAAAGATATTCTTATCACATATAGTTTTATTTATTATATTTTATCTATCTATCTATATAGATAGATAGATAGATAGATATGCTGTATATGTATGGTATTTACTTCTTATATCAGCCTTACAAACAATATCTGTGTTGTACCTACCAACAGCAAGGAGGAACGTTGTCTCTGATAGAGTGTACTCTGATTGAAGAGCTAGACGCTAATGATGAGGACTGTGAGTAATCCAAAATATTGTTCATATAATCTTATGGTGTCTTGATTTTGCTGACATCAGCATTTGTTGTTAATTGAGACAAGACTCTTATTTCTATCTTTACAGACAATGCAGCAGGTCAAGGCTTCAATCATCTGGAGTTTAAAATAGTGGTGGATCCTCCTGATGGTCAGTCCTTCTCTGTTGTCCTATTGGCTCCTTCACGCCAGGAGAAGGCTGCTTGGACCAGTGATATCAGCCAGGTAAGATATGGTAGATATGGTCCAAACATTTACTACACCATGTTCACAGACTTTAATAAATGTTGTTGTTGATGTTCATTTTTTGTTTCTAACCTTATCTTGTTGCAGTGTATCGATAATATCCGATGTAATGGCCTGATGACCAGTGTATTTGAGGAGAACTCAAAAGTGACTGTGCCACACATGATCAAGTAAGATTAAAGGAATTCTGAGGAGTAAATGGAATGGAAATAATACAAACGCAATAAACAATTAATTTTGACTCTTGACATATGTGCAAAACATTTAATTTGCAATACTGTAGTAGTTGTAAATTATTGGGAAAATTTAGTGTTGAAATCCTACCGTGTTAGTCTGCCTCAACCTTTAACCATTCGAAGATGTAATCCTTCCATTGTGTACATATACAGCTAACCATGGATTTCTACCTTCTGATTCCAAATTGGGCAATTTAAACCAATCTTTGCTTTCAATTACCAATCACCCCTACCATGAGATCATGGTTGTCACCACCAAATGCAATCCTATTTTTGCATTTTAATAGCGAATTGCACAGTATATTAACTTTAATACTGCTGTTGAAAAACATTGCAATATCGATAATGTATCATGCAATAATGATATGTTAGATTTATGTTCATGTAAAATTGATGGTTTTATTTTTTCTTTAAGGTCTGATACCCGACTGCATAAAGATGATGTCGACATTTGCTTTAGCAAGACACTCAACTCCTGCAAGGTCCCACAGATCAGATATGCAAGTGTGGAGCGCCTGCTGGAGCGTCTCACAGACCTGCGCTTCCTGTCCATAGATTTCCTCAACACCTTCCTGCACACATACCGGATCTTCACCACAGCTGCCGTGGTCATTGATAAGCTTGCTGACATCTACAAAAAGCCATTCACCTCCATACCGATCAGGTACATGAAAGCTATGCCGCAGGTTTGTTTACACTATAAAGCTGTTCGACCTGCAAATTACAAAATAATGTAGTGAAAACAACTCACAAAATGACATTACCCAAGCAGGTACTGGACCAATAATATATCAATACCAATTCCAATAATATGATGTATATGAAAGTTTGTAAGAGTTAAATCCAGTCATTGTGGTTTGCAGTGCTTGTTATGTAATTGTTATGTAATTCAAGTTGGATAGCTTCACCTACGATCTCTGGAAGGAGGGTGAACCTTGATAAAATCAGTTTTGCTCAGCTTTGACTCAGTCATTGTGATTTGTTGGACACATAAGCAATTCTTGTCAGATAACATTTAGTCTGTGACCACAGAAGGAGGAATTCATTCACCACTGCACCACAGGAAGCATAGTAACTAGATACAGTGTTATGTGTATATGTGTGAGAGAGAGATAGAGAGTGCAAGAGTTGATGCTTGAGGAAGAGGCTCAGTGTTGCTAGGACATATGTATAATTAGATTAAAACTTTACATCTATTTAAACAGACTAATCAACTGAGTGGGCTTATATATAAATCATTTTGACGCATGTGAGGCAAATTGACTTCACTCAGATTTCACAACAATGAAATTTGCTGGCTGGCATAAAATGCTATATCAAATAAAATGTATCATGTTAATTTGTTGACAGTTCGCCATCCATACACTGTCCTGCCCCCTCCCCGTGTGGATTCACGCATTACTGCCTACAGAGTTCATTCCATTTTTTTGGCCTTCCACATTTGTTTTGTGCTTGTTGTCGTAATTCACGTCATCTCTTCATGTGGCACCCTGTTATGCACCCTTCTCCCCTCTGTTCTTCCTCCTCCTGTCACGCCCCCTCTCAGGGTGGAACAACATTCATGTGATCGTCTATCCATCACGTCCCTCTGTCCTGACTACACGCTGAAGATCACACAACTTGCACTGGACCAGTCCAAGTAAACACTATCCCCAGGCTTCCTCACCTCCCATCTCCTGTTGGTTACTCATTTCATGCACACTGTGATCTCGCTTCACTGACACCTCATTTATCTGGCAGATTGGAGTGACTGTGTTTTTCAGGCAGAGCACTTCCTCTCCCCTCTCTCAGGTCCCTGGAGCTCTTCTTTGCGACTAACCAGGGTGCATGGGGAGCTGACCCCTTAAACAACAAATCCCCAAGGTTGTGCCGCAAGTTTTCCTCTCCTCCTCCTCTCTCCATACCCTCTCGCGCCTCTTCCCCTGTCCACAACCGTAAGCTCTCCCTCAGTTCTCCTATCAGTGCTAAAGCAGCAGCCTTGGACCTGTCCACCACCCCCTCCTCCTCTGCAGCCAACTCCCCCACCTCCAGTCAGTGTCCCTCCATCTCTTCTCCTCCACCCAACTTCACAAGGGCTCCCTCTGGCTTTTCCTCACCTCCACCTACCACCACTCGCTCTCCCAGCTTCCCCCACACCACTGGGGTGTCCTCTCCACCCCCTTTCTGCACCAAGGCCCCTCTAGACCTCAGCCGTGGGCCCAGTTCCCCAGAGCTCAGTCCAGCTGTGGGGGAGGACGTCAGTGGAGAGCTGCCTCGTCTCGACGCCCTCTGTGGAAAGCTCAGGCGCAGCATCCGGAGGGGTATGGTTGGATCCACAGGCATATGATTCACATAAACACATCACCGTATGTGTAGGCACATGTCTCAATGATGACTTATAGACTCTGTTCGTTCACGTGAGAAATGTTGTTTAATAACAGGTAGTAACAAGCTGGATATCCTGTGAATTTTGATGATTACTGCCATCTACTGTACAGCTTATGAGGAATGCAGCAAATGCCGATTATTTGAATATAATGCATTTATTTATTTAAAATATTTTGATCAAATATGATCACTATCACTAATGTCAGCCCAATGATAAGGTTTAGAAAGGGACATAAATGGATCATTATTACCCACTGAGGGAATTGTCGTGCTCTTACATCATTTTCTGTCTGTGGCTGACAGCTTGTTAATAATAACCTCTGTAGCAGAGCACAGAGGTCAGAACATCTCTGACAACTAAGTGGAGAGGAGAGAGAGGAAATAGATAATAACTTGAGCTTTTACATGGCAGCCTACCAAATGGAAAATGACATTGGATGAAAGAAATGGAGAGCACACCAATAACACCGTCTATTTTCTGCATCACATGGGGCATTATTACACAGGTACTTGAGGGCAAAACGAAACTAAACAAAAATTAAAATGAAGACAACGAGCATGGATTAAGAACCAAATATCTTGGCCAATATGTATACCTACACTCATCCAGCTACTCCAGCATTTTTTAGGAGTGATATCCTTTTCCTCTCATAGCGGTCTTGGAGTCCGTTTCTTTGGATAAGTTTATTCCTGAATCTTCAGCCACCAGCGAGACGGGTGACATGTCTCCTTGTCGCTCACCATCAACACCAAGACATCTACGTTACAGACAGTCAGGAGGTAACAAAAAATGATAAAAAATACACACATTATACATCACATGGTGGATATAAGAAGCAGACATGTGCTGCTGTTTCTCCATATGTTGTTCAACACTGTGATATGCCTTTGGGCCTCTACAGTCACATCAGGGGAGAACTCTCGCTGTACAATGTCACCGGCATCAGCTTTTGCGATTGCCACTGCTGCTGCTGGACATAGCAGTTCACAAGGTGAGCTGAAGCATGGCATATCATCTTGCACAGTTACATTGTGTAGAAATGATAAAGAAATGTATTTTTGCATGCTGATAAATGTTAATGACATCAAAGTTACATTCACATTAATTGTTAGCATTCAAAGCTTTTTTTCTTGCCATAATCTTTTATTTTTCCTTTAGCCTTTAGTAATTCAGAGAGGGCCTGTGACAAGGAATTCATCATCCGCAGGGCTGCTACCAACAGAGTGCTCAATGTGCTGCGTCACTGGGTGTCGAAGCACTCGCAGGTGAGTCTGCAGCTTTTACAATCATCAGGGTTCGACATGACCCATGGCCGTATGGACAGTAAAATTATATGCAGGGCAAGTTGATTGGCCAGTGACTGGCCCGGACGGTCACTGGCCAAAGTGTGTATATACGTGTGTGTGTGTGTGTGTGTGTATGAGTGTGTGAGTGAGTCAGTCACTATCCCTGTGCTGATCACTACATGAACGTACTTGCTGTAAATACATACAAAACAAATATCTTTAATATCTTTACAATTTATATATCTTTACAAGTTTACATAGTTCTCACTTATTTGTATTTATATATTTTTTAAAACTGCAAAATCTACACTTTTCTTTATTATTAATTATTTTTACTTCTGTATACATACATACCTATATACACATATATTTCGGACAGCAAAGTCACAAGGCTCCTGTGTGTGTACATTTTTGTTGGTTTTATTTCAATGCTTCAAATCATAGAAACCAAATTGGTCATTTTATTGTTCAGGTTTGTGATGTCATATTTGACAAGCTGTAGAAGGGCAAGTGTGTTGACATACAGACTATGTTCTTTCGCTCACTATTCTATAATGAGGACATTTCTGCAGGTCTCTGAGCATCGTCTCAGTTCTTGACAAGAGTTTATAATCAATCAATTAATATTCATAAATCTAAAAAGAAAATGAAAATGTACAAGGGACCAGTAAAACTCTGATCCACTGGCCAAGTTGGCCCGTTGGAAAAAATGACATGTTGAACCCTTCTATCCCACAGAAACAGGACAATCCTAACATTATCGAAAACTTTTCGACAACTGCATGTATCTTTACTGATGTTAAATATCTTTATAGTCCACTTCAGACCAAGTAAACCTGTGATGGCGCAATACAGTCGCTCAGCTGTACCTCACCTCTGTTGTTCTGTCAGGTTTCATGAATCCAGCGTTACAATCACCCACTGTGCTTTTCCTCCCCTGTCATTCTTTCCCCTGATGGACGTGCTCTTTGCTTGGCATGTTTTATCTCCAACCCAGGAGGCCTGCAGAAAGGTCACCATCCACCCTGGGGATGCCAAAGGATGATCATTCTCATTTAAGATTATATAAGATGCTATTTTTGCACTTTGAATGGTTCAGCCTGAAAAGCAAACGTTGATTGACTGATAAACACAGACCTGGTTCTTTGTTGGCCAGGCTTTGTGCCAGCGGAAAGATTTCTGTAGTTAAAACTTTAGGTAAGGTGTCTTCCAGGGATTGACCAGACTTGAGTACAAACAAAGCTTAGTATGGCCACTGTGTTTTTAAAGATATAATATGACTTATGTTAAGGGTATCATTTGTAAGTTTTCTTTCTTTCTTTCTTTCTTTCTCATCGTTGTTATTTTCAGCCCTACACTACCAGCCCATTTTGTCCATTATCAGATATTGGTTTTTATATTCTTTTACAAGTGGTGGTTCTCTCCTTTCCTCTGCCAAGGAGCTCATGTTAATGCTGGCATCCACTGGTTGGCTTGTTGTCAGTGTTAGTTTACCACAAAAGTTGTGAACTGATCGTTATGAAATGTGGGGGGTCGGGGTTTGGGGAATGGCCCAGGAAGTTTGGTCTTGATCCAAATCTGATGAACAGTCATTGAGAGATTGGTTGGTTTAAATAAAATTTAAACCATTCAAAAAGTTTGATTATAAAAAGGAGAAAATGTTCTTGTGATAGAATATTTAATCAAGATAAAACATTTTTCTATCCAATTTCTTTGGGGGAAAAAAGCCTTGCCTCCACCATGCTAGCGCAGTGTTTAGTACTATTTCTGGTGTTCAAATTCTGTGTGAAGTTTATTTAGTTTGAGGGACCTATATGTATTTGTACTATAACAGGACAGTTAAGTCTCTAGATTTGCCATTATGTTTACCTTTAACAGTAATTCTAACAGGTATAACTCTCTGTGTGTGCATGTTAAATCCATTAGGACTTTGACATGAATAGTGAACTGAAGACAGGGGTCATAAGTCTGTTAGAGGAGGTCCTACGAGATCCAGACCTGCTGCCGCAAGAGAGGAAAGCCACAACAAACATATTAAGGTAATCACAGCCTCCCAAAAATGAAATCATGCTCCATTGATATTGTGGGCAGGTAGTGTTAAAATAAAGTTAAAATACTACACTATGATTACACACAATATGAGTTTAATTACCCTGTTGATAGTCCATCATAAGACATAAGATCTGAAGATTATTTTCATTAAAATTGATGGTCCCTTGAAGGTCCCTTTTTTCAATAAAATGAAAAATTTGATTGTCATTCAGATCTAATCAACTCTTTCTTAACCAAGATAGCGATGGCGTTGTATAAGATTATGGTATATTAAGGGTGCTTTTAATATTCTTCAAATGTGAGAGGCAGTATTGAAGAAGTTGTATAATATTATACAATCCAAGACTCTATGTTCCTTACAAATTGTGTGTATAGAAATCTGGTACTGAATTATATTAGATTATAGAAAGGTTTGTACTGAAAAAATATCTGAATACAAAGAACATGCTTATTACAGTCAAACTGAAAAACACCAGCTTCACTATGGATACTATTACTCGTTCTGCAGTAAACTTGTGTGTGTCACTCTTTAGTGCCGTTTCTCAAGAAGAACAAGATGATGCTCAGCTGAAGATAGAGGACATATTACAAATGGTTAGTATTACTGCCTACCATGCAGAATTTAACAAAGGGAATCACATTGTCAAACATCTTGTGAAGCAAATATTGAAATACTTCTATTTCCTGACTGTGGAACAGAAAAGCTGTCCCCTCCTACACTTTATTGTGGTAAGATTCGTGTTCTTTTTGTGAAGAAGTTAGCCGTCTATGAAAACCTCCAGCTGTAGTTGTAAATTGTGGTGAATTCTATCGCAGTCCTGGATAAATGCTCGCAGTCATTAGCTGATTTCCCAATATAGCAATGTAAGTTAGTATGCACTGTACTTGAGAACCTGTTTTGTGAAATTGTGATGAAGTGAAGTTGTGACTCATGATTCAAGTACAAATTGTGTGTGTGTGTGGGTGGGTGCGCGCGCAATGCGTGTGCATGCATTTGTATGTATTTGTGTGTGTAGGCGGAGAGTCCTAAGGCTGAGTGTTTTGAGTCTCTCTCTGCCATGGAGCTGGCGGAGCAGATTACCTTACTGGATCACATTGTGTTTAGGGGTATTCCTTATGAGTAAGTAAATCACTCAGTATATCAAACTTCGCGTCTCATGACTCACAGTTCTTTGGTCACTGCACTGTGTATGGTCTCATGGCATGGTCATGGCTATACTGTTTCATCCTGCAGGGAGTTCCTCGGTCAAGGCTGGATGAAGGTTGACAAGACCGAGAGGACTCCGTACATCATGAAGACCAGCCAGCACTTCAATGATGTAGGTGACGAAGTGTGAAACCACACTCAATTCAGGGTGTTTAACTTGGTATTTTGGCTGAATGTGTGATAATAACAAAGGATTAACTTAACCAAAAATAAACCCAGCAGATAGGATATGAAGGAGAGAGAGATAGTAGAAATCAGCATTTCTACTGTCATGAAAAGAAAAAAAGTATATGCCTGAAAATGTCTTTGCCAAGCTCTGGAAGTATTTCATTATGATCATAATCAAGAAGAGCTTGAACCTTGAATCTTACAAGACAGTGCAGCTCCCTGCGAGAATAAAAACACTCAGCAGGGAGCACGCTACAATGAACCAAGCCATTTTATCACTGACAACATGAAACGTTTTGATCACCAAGAACTGATTCAAGCCCTGGAAGTTTATGTTAAGGTCAAACTTACCACTCACCAACAATTCATGAGTAGTGACATCAAAAGAGGCAAGTTGGTATTATCCTGTACATGAGCAGTTCTAAGATGCATTCTGAGAGATGCTGCCATGTTACCTGATTATGCGACAGAAGGTTGTATTGTGTACAGTACAGCAACTTGACAACTTTGAAAGTGGAATGGTGTGTATATGACTTTCATTACTTACATTACCTTACAAGAAAACCAGTGTTCATATGGTTTACAGTGCAGTAAAATTACTGTACCCTGGGACATAGAATACACAATGATTTTGTCTTTGTGTTTTAGTGTTTAAAATGAAGCACTACCTCTTGTCCTCTCACTGTAGATGAGTAACCTGGTGGCGTCCCAGATAATGACTCATACTGATGTGGGCTCCAGGGCCAGCTCCATAGAGAAGTGGCTAGCAGTGGCTGATATCTGCCGCTGTCTCAACAATTACAATGGTGTGCTGGAGATCACCTCTGCTCTCAACCGTAGCGCCATCTACAGGCTGAAGAAGACATGGGCTAAAGTCTGCAGACAGGTTTCAGACAATTTTTAATCCATTCTTAAAGAGTTATTGATAAACCATCCACCTACATAATTTTGCTTGTGTTTTTGTCAGACGAAAGCTCTCATGGACCGCCTCCAGAAGACTGTGTCATCAGAGGGGAGGTTCAAAAATCTCAGAGAGACACTCAAAAAGTAAATGCTGCTCGTCACCATAAAATTAAGATGGGAAACTGCTCCTAAAAAATGGTGATTTCTATTTTCTGTGTGTATCTTTGCAGCTGTAACCCACCCTGTGTCCCTTACCTGGGCATGTACCTCACTGATCTGGCTTTCATAGAGGAGGGAACACCCAACTTCACTGAAGAGGGTCTGGTTAACTTTTCCAAAATGAGGATGGTAAAGAAAGAGTGATTTATTTCTGTTTTTTGCTTGGGTACTTTTATCCGTCCTCATGTTTGCTACTAAACCAATCCTTCCTCTTTCAGATTTCTCACATTATTCGTGAGATTCGCCAGTTTCAGCAAGCCCCTTACAGAATAGAGCACCAACCCAAGGTCTGTCTGAGAAAATGCATGCCACAGCTTTTATCATTCAGCTTATGTGTGAAGGATGAAGTGTTTGGAATGTAACCAACCCACCTTCTTCCAGGTGACGCAGTTCCTACTAGATAAGACACTGGTAATGGATGAAGATACCCTTTACGAACTCTCGCTGAAGATCGAACCTCGTGTACCACCTGGCTAATTATAAGTGTGTCTCATACATTCACTCAGACCCTGACATGCAAACAAAAAATAATACATAAGATACCGGTGATGCTACTGAAAAAACACAAGTTAAATGACATTCTTGATGCTTACTGTTATCAATGCACACCACCAAGTATTATTCTTAGTAAACTCAGGTGAAAATGTGCCTTTGGATATTAGTAGTATATTCAGCAAATGTTAAGTTATGATAGAAATGTGTGCTGGCTTTGTAACAGTAGTACTTCAAAGCAATTTCTCTTATTGTTAAATCTTGAAAACATTTTGATTCTTCACTTCTGAGTCACGTCTGAGGGTTTAAACAGTCATTGAAGTCCTGAAAAGGTCATGGAATGTGAAAATGTGTTTTTGCGTTGGTCATTGCCACTCTGCCAGGAAAATGTTGTTATAATAATACCTGATTATCTGGCTGAAGACACAAGATGTGCTGACTGTTAGCTTATATTTGATTCTTCGAGCTGCAGTTCGCACTTAAACTTGTACTCGTGTAAGCGTACATGGATGAACATTGTCACTGTTATAAAGGTTGCTTTACTTGTAACACCATGGAAAAGTTTTGGATTTTATTCATCAACAAAGTGCAGAGACCCTGGATGTACGTTGGCAGCTGACCAATAGCTTGAGCAGTCGCTGTGTTGCTTTTTAGCACAGTTGGAGTTGGATATGTTTTTGTCTTACTGCGAAAATCCTTTTGTGTTTGTCAAATACACCAGCCATAGATGGGATGACTGTTTTTCTGCCTGTTTGTGTCTCCTTTTCACCGGTCTGTCTGGTGGTCACATCCATTATCTTATGGCCTTGAACTACTACAGCTAGATGTCTAAAGACCTTGATGACTCAGATCGTTCAAGTTAGCTGTTAATGGCAGCAGAAAGTACTTGTTGCTACTGTTGATTTTTAGGCCTGTAGTATATGTGTATAAATAAGTACAGCTTAAACATGGTACCTATCTGTTATCATAATACGTGTTTGATCTGTTTCTGACTGTCTTAACGACGTCTCGGGAGGTACACCAGAATGCAAGTTTAAACCAAGACCATCAGTAACTGAACTTTGACGAGTTTCCATTTATGGAAGACCTGTTTGGTGTTTGTGGTATCAGCAGAATTCCTTGATCTTTCTACTTTCTAAGGTTATGAGGCTCTAGCTTTTTTGGCAACCTCATCCACTGTGAATGAGTTTATCATTATCATTATCTGTAAAGGTTCCCCATCATCCAGGTCATGGTTATCTATCAAGAGTTGAATGGAGGATATAGATTGAGTATATACTATATATATATGTGTATATATATATGAACATTATTCAATATAGTGATGATGATGTACTGATGTTGTAATTAATGAAGACATTTTGTGGAACCCTTCTTTAATCCGTCAAGGGAACTGCACAAAAATATGCCTCACTTTTCTGTTGAATCAACAGACTTACTAGTTGCTTTCCAAAAAATTTCACCATCTCCAATGTGCAAAAAGTCAATGCATAGAATATGCATGGAAGAGAGTCCAGAACGTGTGAGTTTGGAAATGCGTGGCTGAGTTCTTTCCCACTGCACAGACACAGGGATGAAACTGTAAAAAGGAGGCTCATGGTTACTGGGGAAAACCTACCAGGGAACAGGTCAACTGGGGGAACCCTCTCTCATTCTGATCCCAGTTTCTGGCACAGAAAATCCAGAGTTTCTTGGAATTCAGTGCTCACAAACTGAGAAAATGAACCATCTGGAACACCGCTCTATTTTACTGTCTTTTCTTTGTTCATTTACCTATTAATTCAGCCGTTTATGTTTATCATTGCAATTAAGTCTAGCAAGGTATAGCACAATGTTTGTACTTTAATCAAATTCAAAATATAAAATAACAGTATATAAATTTAGTCACCTTTATTTGTCCACTCAGTTATGTAATAATAGTCATTTTGTACTCAGAGCGTTCTGGTTTTGAGACACACTAAATGCGGTTTATACAACAGTTACAATGACATTTAAATACATTCACTGTTATCATGCTTTCTATTGTCAATGAAGTGATTCATACTCGTGTTTTAAATACTGTACAAAGTCTTTGCATTGTTCATTTGTGTCATTAGACTCTTCTTATGTAGCATGAGTTTCTCCCTCTGTCCTTCAGATACAGTGCATATCATTCATGTTATATAATTTTCACTGCAATATTTTGCACATCTGCTTTTGTTACCTTCATGTATTTATGGAACAATTCTAATGTCAGTTATCCTGAATATGAACACTGTTGTGTATAATACCCCTGCTTTCATACATCATTGTATACATTGTTAAAATTCCAGATGAACTGCTATATTTTTCCATACATTTCCCTATGTAATGTACAGGTATTTGTGCTCCAGGCTTGTAAATTAAAGCAAAAAAAAATGTGAAGTGTATTCTTGTGTACAGGGTGTTTTATACTCATTATCATCGTCTATCTAGCTATGTATTGGACTGTCTCAGTATGTTAGTTTTTCCTCATGTACCCTCTTATTAATATTATTATGATTAATTGAGTGTTAGAACCTGGTGGATTTGTTCTCATTCCAGAATAAAATTATCTGGCGTTATGGTTCCAGTTTATGCCATGAATGCTATGAGGAATCACAAACTTGAAAGTTCAGTGTAAAACTTGAACATTTCTTTTTTTCAACTTTTTAAAAGCTTAACTTATATTTTACAGCTATTAAATGGACATTGTTACAATAAATTTAATATTATTTATGTTATTATTTAAGAAAATATTATTTACTCCTCTGACTTTCTAGCTGGACTGGACTCCATTTTCCTGCCACTGATGGGAGCAGGGTATGATTTGTTTGACGACTATAAAATGTTCTTAATAAGAATTTTAGATGTAAATAATACATTATTACACTTATCCAGTGTAAGTAAATCTTTTAGAATTAATTTTAGTACTGGACTAAAAAAGAATGTCCAGTCGTGGTTCTGGGTTTCGAGCCTATAGTGCAGCTCAGCCAGTAGGTGGCGGTAAAAGCCACCACCAAGGCCGTGAATCACCGAAATAAAATGATAAAATGATACGAAGAAAAACTGGCCGAGGAAGACTCCGGAAGAAGACGATAACAGCGGTAGGATGGCGCAAGTGAGGCTAAACCAGGTAAAAACGACAACGCATTACATAAACAACAATTGAAATTGTGGTGTAATTCATATCTGAAGCTTGTATGACGAGAATTACGCGCTGGATTCATGAAGATGTCGATAAGCAAATAATAGAGGTGCTGCGTGAAAATGAAAGCGTGAAAACGAAAGACTAGAAAATGAAAGCAGTTTGATAGGTGACGAGTCTGGACTATTTTATGGGTTTTAACACTCAAGAGGAATAATCATGGTCAAATCGTGTAACTGTCTGTCTCTATCTCACCTCCTCAACAAACGACCGTCGCACCGATTCTGCTTTACACAGGGGAAGATTTCCCAAACCGGTGACGGGGCGTAAACCAGTCAAATGTAGTCCAAATTAGACTAGTTTAACACCAGTCTAGCCAGGGATTATCTGCTCTTTTATGTTGTGATCATAGAAAAAAGTGCAACGTCATGCTTTATAGATGAAGGGCAACTGGATCTATCAGAGCCTCAAAGGATTTATAAATCCAGTTACTCGTGGAATTCAGAATAACCTTTATTTTCTTCTGTTACTTTCTAAAACGAGGCTGTGTTTTCAGCAGTGATTCAGTATGAAACAGTTTTGACATTTTTCTGCAAGGTTATGGTATTATGTTAACAAAATCATGACGTTCACAAGATCACTGTGCAAAGAATTGACATTAGACTCGCCAGCGACTCTGTGCTGTTGGTAGGTTTGTGTTAATATGTGTAAATATGGTGCAATACAGTCCATCAAATGTCATTTAATCTAAAAAAAAAACCAACTTGTGTCAAAATGCCTTTAAACAAGCTCGAAAAGTCACAAAACTCTAAACAAAAACACCTCTAGTGCACTATCTAGCGTCCAACCATGATATTACTTATGTGGTCGGCGTTGATGTGACCTGAGTGAAAATGACGTCACCGTTGCAAGCCTTAATTATGTGACAAACCTCACAAATCTGATATGAATTATTTTGGGGGAAAGCTAAATCTTGGTGGAGGCTCTCTGAGTGAACTCTGGTGTAGCATTAAGTGTCTTCTTGGCTGGAACCTGTAAATTACAAAAGATTTTTACAGTCCAAGTCCAAGTTTGCTAATTTGTTAAAGGTGTGAAGCTTTCTTTCATCATCAGATTTAATATTATATTATGTCATATCACTGTGTATCGTTCTATATATTTTATGCTTTTATCATTATTTTTTGTTGTCTGTCTATCTATCCACTTGTCTTATTGTATCTAATCTTATCTATCGATCGAGACAAATGAGACATCATGACCTGAAAGTCTCGACAGCTCGAGCTGAGGAAGGACAGTAGAAATGATGACTGGCCATTTTCTGAGTCATAACCTTCCATCTAGCAATTCATTGTGCACCAAACGTTCCTATTGCCAGTGCGATGTTGTGTAATATAATCTCTCATCCTTTTTTGTAGGAACTCAACAACCTTCGCAAGTCTGGATCAAAAAATTTCCGAAACATTCAAGTGGATGAATCGAACATTTTGATATGGCAAGGGTTAATTGTTCCTGTAAGTTCAAGACACAAATATGTCATTTATAATTTTTGTTACGAGAATTATTTACCTGCAATGTTTTTTTCTAAATCTTGTTTCGATAAATTAGATGTTCTGTCACTTCATGGAATAGCCTCTCTGAATGTCTCTTATCCAAAAAAATCCATTTTGTTTTTTTTCAGGACAATGTTCCATATGACAAAGGTGCCTTTCGGGTTGAGATCACATTCCCACTTGACTATCCCTTTAAGCCTCCCAGGGTTACATTCAAGACCAAAATCTACCACCCCAACATTGATGAGAAGGGGCAGGTGTGCCTGTCTGCCATCAGCCCAGAGAACTGGAAACCAACCACCAAAGCTGAACAAGGTAGGAAGGCGTTATCGGCGTGACTCCTCCCACCCAGCTCCTGTTGTGTTTTTGACCGTTTCAGAATGCTAAAATAGTCCAGCCTTGAGTCCATTCCCTTCTTTCCTTGCATTAACACAGTTTCCAAAAAGTTCAGTCCAATTCGTTTTATAAATAAAAAATGTGACTCCATATGCACTGTGAGTATTCTCAACAGTTAATAGGAGGAAAAAAACAAACACTGATAAACCAGAAAATGGCAAAAAGGACGGAGTGTCTTTGATCACAGTTTGAATAATTAATGTGCAAAACACAAGCAAACCAGGAAATAATGGAGCCAAGGTGCAGTTCACATTTATACACAAAGTTCTGAAGCTTTCTTTACTTACCACGACGCAGAAAAGTTATGGAAATGGATTTTAACTGACAAATTAAAGAAATAATATGCACAGGTACAGTGAATGTAACCGGTGTGATCGCTGCTGTTTGTTATACATTCGTTGCAGTGATTGACGCCCTTGTTGCCCTGGTGAACACGCCTCAGCCCGAGCATCCACTCAGAGCAGACCTGGCGGAGGAGTACACCAGAGAGCTGAAGAAGTTCCTGAAGAACGCCGAGGAGTTCACAAAGAAACACAGCGAGAAGCGACCTGTAGACTGAGGGCACCGACACTCTGATGAAACAGGCTCTCCAGGCCGCACACACACACAAACACACAAACACCAACGCTCACTCTTAACGCTGTCTGTCTTTTTCAGGGGTTATTCTGTATTATTAGGCACATATATTTCTGATGTTTTCTTCTTGGAGAAACAGCAAATTATGTGGCACTGTGTAAGGAATGTGCTGCTCTGTTGACTGTAAGGTTGAATGTTTTCTTAAGTCGATTTTGCTTATACAGAGCTGTTTACAGAGTTTTAGATTTTAGCATATAATGCTACGGCTTTATGTTGCCTTCCTTGAAACAAGGAAAATCTTGATGTTATAGAAACAACCATATGAAAATGCAGCAGCTATCATCTTCCTTTTAAAGAGTTTTTGTATTGACATGCTGCAAGAAGTCCTGTATGATTGAACCTGTGTGGCTGCTTAAGAATAATCAGTGAACATTTTGTTATGTGAATCTGTGAGTCTTAAAAACTGATTTTACAGCTTTCCTGTTAACTTCAGTGAGTATTTGGTCCAGAGTTTTCTGGAATAGAATTAATTCGGAGGGAGAAAACTATAATTTGCAAAACTGTGGTCTTAGTTTTTTTTTTAATTGGAGCACATATAACAAAGTGATTTTGTTTTCATTGGGAGCTTTCTGTTGTAAAACTATCATCTATTACATTGCTGCAGTGCTCACAGGTTTAGCCTCTGTTTGTTTTTTTCATTATGTTGATACTTTAGGTTGATGAGATTAATTGGATTGTTTTTCATATGGGCAATACTGTGTTAAGATACTTAATGGGGAAGTTGTGACCATTAGTGGACCCGAGCTGATTAAGCATTCCATAATGATTTACCGTATGTGGTAACGGAGGACGTTAGTGTAGGCACCTTTTGATTTTTCACTCTGATCACTCTGTCTTAGTAAAGAAAAACAGCATTTAATAATGTCACTCCTTATAAACCTTGTGCCAAATGCTTGTCATATTTTGACTTGTTTGCACTGATTAAAAACAACTAAAAGTGAAAGTTAAATTCAGTTTGGTTTTATTGAAATGAAGGTTACGGTGAGGTAGAATTTACTAACAACACATTGCGTCTAAGGTTAGATTAGTCTAAAGACTTGTAATCCTTGTAGCGGGGATAAAGCGACTTGAGCACAGACTCAGTGTTGGATGATCTGACGGTGGAGCACAGGAGGATGAGTAGATCCCCGTTCACTGATAGCACCGCGAGATGAGCAGCTTTCATTTCTTAAACTGCATGATGGGAGCAGGGACTTTGATATCCTGACCTTTCTCCAGTTTCTTCTCACATTCAATCAGGTAATTCACGCCATCAACCAGCAGCTGGACCAGCTCCACCTACACACACACACACACACACACACATAAAGTACAATTCAGTACAGTTCTGAAGTTCTTTTCGCGGCTTGAGATGTTACAGTGATGTTGGTACAGATATCGGGAAAATCCTTTATCTCTTAATCTCTGTTTAACAGATTTATTTCTGAACTCTACAGAGTTTGACAAAACAATTTACTAAATCTGACTTTTTTCAATCTTCCATGTCCCTTTTTTTCCTTCCTGTCCTTTATTTTTGTCTTCTGTTTTCAACCAATCTCAACTACGGAACATGAAAATCCCAAGAGGTGATGAGAGGAGGAAATAAATAATAATACTGAGAGAC
>OMNV01005507.1:104992-128775 GCA_900303265.1 Brotula barbata | reverse complement strand
TAATAATTTATTAAAAAAGTATAATAAATTAATTAGAATAATTTAAAGAAATAATAGAAATTCAGTTTGGGGAGGGAGGGTTCAATTCCATGTGATGTCACCAGTGTTAAAGTGTTTTTGATTATTTCATATCAGGTCGAAAGTCAGCAAATTTGTGACTCAAGTCCAAGTGGATTTATAGTCACGTGACTTCAATATGTAATGACAACCAATACTATCGTCAGTCACATGATCAAAATGAAAATCTTCATTGATCAAAACCTCTGATTTGCCCAGGCGGTCGTTGTTGGAGATGTCGAAAGTGTCTCCAGTGGCGGCTGTGTCCACGCCTCCTGTGCCTCTTTTCTGCAGCCGCAGGTTGTCGAGGATTTTGGAAAAACGTGAGTCCTGCAGAGTCAATCACAACACAGATTGTGCACATTGTCACACCTTTGATGTTCTCTAAAACAAAGCTTGGTTGAGGTAAGCGTGTGCAGTTTGTGGTGTACATCACAAAAGTGTACAAATGTCTCTTCGCAACCCCTGTATCATGACCCAGAACTTTCCTCTTACACCTCCATGCTGTGTCCCAGAACCAAAGGATCTATGAATGAATCCTCTCAGGTAGTCCTTACTTGACACTCATCCATTATACCAGAATAAAAAAAAATGTCATACTTAGGTCTTAATAACCACATTTACAGATTGTTTTGTTTTCAGGAGTTGCGTAGACGCACTAATTGTGATGCACTTGTGATCATGTTAATAACAAATTGATGTCACTCAGCCTCCTAATCCATCCTCTGATGAGGGAAGGAATGAAGCACAGACTTTTGAGACATATCTTTTAGTGTTTTGGGGGCCGTGGGGGTTGGTATGAACAGGGGACCGTTACCTTGCTGAGTTTGGGAAGGCGTACGTGCACGCCCGCCCTGAGGCCTGTGCCCAGGTTAGAGGGACAGGTGAGGATGTAGCCAAGATGCTTGTTCCACATGAACTCCCAGCCTCTCTGCTGTATCAGATGCTCCACCTGTGGGAGATCACATGACAGCATTTGATGTCATGATGTCATACACGTTGGTTATTTTGTGAGAATATCTAACATTTTAAAACGCAATACTTTTCATGTGAGGAACAAGGAAACGCGTGTAAAATAATTTTCGATGTAAAAAAATATAACCTCTCACTTATAGTAAATGTATATATCAGCCCAGTCAGGTGTAACCACTGATTAATGAACTATTCCAGTCAGGATGTTTTAGTAAAGGGAAGGGACTGGGTTGTGACCAACTTGTTTGTTCACAGTCTAAGTCATTACATTTGTCAGTGTTGTTTTGATGATGCCTTCAGATCGGCGAAGCAGAAATTACAGATCTGCAAGGAGGCGAAGGTGACAAACTAGTTTTCATGTAGGATTGTTTTGAGTTTCATTTCTCCTGCATAAAATCTCATCGATCCTCATTCATCCACATATCAGCAATAAGATGAATGGCAAATTTTTGCAACGTTTTTATCTGATTTTGGACTAGGGAAATAAATTTGATTTCCAGGCCGTGTGATGACAGAAGGGGATCGATGAAATAAGAGCATTGGAACGCACTATCTAACCGTCAGACGTCAGCAACAGTGATTAAAAAGGAATTAGGAACAGTCATGATCTCCAGCAGTTGAATCTGAATGACATCATAGTTCATCCAGCGCCACCAGCAGGCCTGTTGTTGTGACATGTCATTCCAGTGGTACCTGTTTGAGTCCGCTGCAGAATCTCTCGAACACTCTCTTCATGTTGCCTCCTTTCTCCATGGAGATGACTCTGGTGTGGTCCTCCTCATTAATCCAGATTAAGAAGGTTTTCTCATTGTTGTGCCTACGGAGAGCCAACTATATGATTTAAGTAAACGCCCCCCACAGTAAAACGTCTTTCATGCTGCATATCGCTGTGTTGGTGTAACACTTTTTTAAATAAACATATTAAAACTACATTAAGCTACATGTAATGCAGACCAGTCATGCACCAACTTAATGCTTCTGATGGGCCTATTCTTCTCCAATAACACTGTCAGACTAGTGTATGCAACTGAAATGGATATATATGAAGATTAGAGATGCCAGAGTCAGTCACACAGAGGACATGCAGGACAAACCCTACCAGATGCCCCTGCCGTCTGGCCAATCTCTGGCCATAAAGGCACAAGTCAACAGTGGAGATACGGGCTTGTCAAACAAGAAGTGGTCCTACGTGGGTGAAGGGATAAAGGAAGGAAAGGGGTTCGAAGAAGAAAACACAAGTAGGAAGGTTTCAGAGAGGGGCAGTATGATGTCACAGGAAGTTGTAATGAGGCTGTCTATGGTGGAAAGGGTTGAAGTGGTGGAGGCACATGAGGAAGTTTCCTTTTAGAAAAGGTTAGGTTTAGGTATCACTGAACTGCGTCAGCCTTACCAGATTCCCCTGGCATCAGGCCAATCACGGGCCATGAATGCCGAAGTGAGTAAGGGAGACACAGGCTTGTCAAACAGGAAGTGATCCTTGGATGAGGGCAGCATGAATGAAAGATCAGAGCCAGATCAGTGAGGATACCGAATCTATATGACTGTGACCGTTTGAAGTCATGTTTATAAATAATTGCTTGATTGTGGAAGATTTTGATTTGGGTCCAGATCGTAGTTTAAAGATAATTCAGTTTACTGGTCCTGTGTTAAACCTAGACCTGGATCAGTGCAATCTGGATGTGGTGCGCACAAATGCATTTTCAAATAGGAGCTATATTTATCCAGGCATGTGCATATGGCTACAAATGTGACTGAGATAATTATCATAGCTACAGTATGTAGTTGAAATTTAGCCGATTCATTGTGGTGGCCTCAACGTGGCATCTGCAACAGTTATGGACCTTCATCTAAGAGAGTCCAATATCATCATCGTTATTGGATACTTCATTTTGTTCATATCTCATATACTAGTAAAGATATCATTACCATATTCATGTTTCTATCGGTGGGTTTTCATGGTCAGAGTCAGATTAGAAATGTTTTTTGTTTTTTGGCAAATTAGAGCTTGGATTTGTGCTCTCTGGTTCTGGTAATGTCTCAAACTCTTTCTTGGTATCTAAAATTCGGCTGCAGTAGAAAATCTGTGTGGGTGGCAGAAGAAAAATCATTTAAAAAGCAGAATAGTGATGAAAAACCAGGGTCTGTCTCACATCAATGAGCTGCTGCTGCTCCTGGTCCGTCATGTCTCCCAGGCTGTAGTAGCGTCCAGCCAGTTCTCCCTTCAGGCCGTCCAGGGCCGTCACAACCACACGCTCCACCTCACGACGCTCGGCCCTCGAACAGGCCGGGGGGAGGCTCAGCCCACGGATGCTGCGACCGGTCCGGACACGGGACGAGAGAACGTAATTCTCATCAAATACACCGTTTGTGATCTGGAGTTTGGCAGGAGAGACATGGAAGAGAGAAGGAAGGGAAGTATGAATGTTTGGCATCTCTTTAATCTTATACCGGAGGGATGGTTGGATGAGTGTATGTGTGTGTGTGGATGGATGAATGGACAGATTAGTGAGGGGACGGGCGTATGGTAGATGATGGACTGAATGGGTGGAGGGATGGCTAGTGAAATGGATGGAGAAAAGGATGGAGGAGGTGTTTGTGGTATGAGCGAGCACCTTGGAGGCGTCCAGGTCAGTGGGGTGTATCATGGTTCTGGGGTCGTAGCCGTTGTGTCTGTCAATGATGACGGGGTCAAAGAGATCAGCAAACACCTGGCGGGAACAACACCGGCACAGACCGACTGTTAAACAGCGACTCACATCAGAGGAGGTACAAACTGTCCATGTGACCTCATTTACCTCGTAACTCTCCTCATCACCCGCCACACAGCCCACCGTCTTGATGAAGGGGTGTCCGGGGTTGTCCACCCCAGTTTGGATGCACTGGTCCAGCGTCCAGTTGTTGGGAGTGACTTTGTCCCTGAGTTTGGCGTAGACGGCCGGAGTCAGAGCTGAGGCCATGCAGTTGTTGTGTTTCCTCAAGTCAGGAAAATCAGCGCTACAGAGCGAATGGAGGACCAGGGTGAAATGTAATTACTGCTCTAAACATGACCGAGGTATTATTTCTCGCTTTGCTTGATATATTGTATCTAAACACTGTTCCTCTTAATGTTTTACAAGCAATAATTATGTCAAATGTAAATATGTGGAAAAAAATACAAATGGATGGACAAAATGCATCATTGTAAAAATATATATTTTGTCATTTTGTAAACAAACTCCTGATCTAGACCCCCCCACATTAAAAGCTCCCATCAAGTAAACGGTATGACATCACATTTAATGACCTGTCCCAGCATCATGTCTCACTTGTCTTGGAGGTTAAAGTGCATTCATTGCCACTTGGCCAACAACCATGAGAAAGAGGAAACTTTACAACCTACCTGCTGAGGTTATAAAGTAGGCGGGATATACGTTCGAACTCTTTTTAATGCGAGGCGTAAACGGGACCTGAGCTACCTGTGCTCACCTGGGAGGATAGAGCTTCTTCTTTGCCTCCGCAGCCAGAGAGCCATTTTCACTCATCAAGAAACCAGCCGCCATTGTTCCTGCACCCAGACTGGCCAACAATGCAGCGGTCTTCCGTCCGGAAATCAGACGTGTGAAAGAGCCCGCCATCTTTTTGACCCAATTGAACGATCTTTCCTAGTACAAAATAAGCTGGACGGGAAGAAAATCAAAGATATGTGCTGATGTGTACAAATGTAAAATGGAGTAATGATACAGTACATGGAGTTATCTCACAACTTGACACCCCCCCTGTGGACACACACACACACACACACACACATACAGTAACAAGCTTAGAGCTGGAAGGCCAGTAGCAGATGTTGGTTGTCTTGGCTTGGCTATTCTGAGAGAAGAGAAGAGCCTCTTAGCTTTATCAGTGTTTCCCACCCACAGACTGAAAAGCTTCATCTACAACACACTAAAGCTTCATTAATGGACCCCCAGACAGAAAGGACAGCATGCAGCAGACAACAGTCGTGCTGAAGGAAAAGTCACATTTTTCAAGTTGCCAGTTGGATTAAATGATGTCACAGCTAACGACACCTGTTCCAAGAACAACGCTCCATACTCTATTCTAGAATATTTTGGTGTTTTTTTTATTTTTGACATTGAAAACAGATCTCTGTGTGTGGGTCGTGGGGGGGGAATGAATCAAATAAGTCTGCGTTCAACAAAAACTCTTTCACACTTGATTCTCATGTCACGTATTTTTGAGTAATTTACAGATATAAACACTTGAGGATGGGATTTCTGTCAAAAATATTTACAGTACATATACAGTAAAACCTTAATTCTCAAGCCATGCAGGCAGCATTAATCTGCTGAATTATTTACAATATAAAATTCAAAAGCTACAGCTGAATGTCTGAAGGAGACACATAGGTCACGGTCTACGTTGTCTTCTCTCTGTGTCTTAGAGCAAACGGAGGTGATGCGTTTCCATGAGACCGTCATGTCTTAATATAGAGTGGAACTGTTAGCACATTTACTGTTGTTAATCCTGGTCTGATCACCAACACCTCATGTCCAAATGTCAAACATTGTCTGCACTGTAAAAAATGACAGGACTCGAGTTATTTGCATTATTCTTCCACCTGATTTACTTTTTCCACTCAGTCAAACCTGTGCAGTCTTCAGTAATATTATTTATAGCTCTGTGGAGGGCTAGTTGTGCTGCCAGGATCCAGAGCCAGGGCAAGTCTGGCACAGAAGGTTGTGACATTATGAGCTGGTCATAAGACTGGACACACTGTGAGGCCATGCCAGAGGGACGGAAACAGGAAGGTGGAGTTCACAGAATAGGAAAGATGAGAATGGATTGGATACAGAGAGGGAATGATGACTTTGAGAGAACGAAGACATAAACGATTCACTCAAACTGTGCTCCAGCCTAGTAGTTCTGCACTGGTAAAAGAGACAGTGGATTATAATGGTCAGGATTACACCAGAACCAGCAAAGATGGGGCTGAGCCTCCCCTCGTCTAACCAGTGACCTTTAACACAGAGTGAAGGCAGGACAGACAAGCAGACAGACAAGCAGGCAGAATAAGTAATAATTTCAATCAGGCTCTTGTCTCTGCATTATTAGCAGCATTTCTTAACAAATTCAACCCCCTTGCATGAGATAGAATAAATTGTTTTACTCAAATAAAGTCATTTTAGACAAGTATCTCTTCCATTCAATCAAAAATTAGTTATTCATTTGAAGCAGCCGCATTGACTGGATTCATTAAGTGCAAAAACATGAATGGAAATACTCAGCACCATTCCATGATCATCCCATCTTACCAATCTATTACTAACATGCCTATTTAGACTTTTTACAATACATAAATTGGCAATTCTGTTATCATCAAATATCAGCAAGAGGAGTAAGTGCAAATCGAGAGATGTATTTCTGAATAAATCATGATTGTGGGAGGAGTGAGGAGGTACAGTACCTTCTGCAAAAGTTGCTCTGCTTCTTTGGTGAAGAACTCCTGTTAAAGAGCTTTTCAGACTTCTGTCACAGAGCTCCACCCCCTCAGGTGGGATTACAAACCAGAGGCCAACCACACGTTCAGAAATAAACTTATAAACCAATGAAGCACCACCAAGGGGAGCTACAGTATCACCCAGTCCTGCTGACCACTGAGGCCCCTATCACATATCACTGTCCAGTTTGACCTTGATTTCTACAACTACACACACACACACTCATTCTCTCTATCTCTGGTGAACAACATTATTGGTAAAAAATTCACCCCTTAATCTAATCAGTACACAATCTACCGTAATCGCATCAATATTTGTAATTTGACGTGGATGTTAATCAACATGATGAATTTCAATTCCACAAAATCAAAGAGATATTGTCGATGACCCAGCATTTGTCCTCTGAGGACCTTGCTCGTATCCAACAAAACCTCTACTAGGTCAGCTTCCACTTTTCCATTATTTGGGACGTAGGTGTCTGCTACTCTACTGTGTCCTCTTTTCCCTCAGGTCAGTCTGAGCAACCTGAGACTGGGTCACCATGCAATGAAACATGGGCTGGCACTGGTTTGGTAAAGCACTCCGATGGAAAGTGAATCTGTGGAGAGGCAGAAACTGTGAATGATGCTTTGATGAAATGCACCAGCCTCATGCAAGCAGAGCGGTCAGAAGTTGGAGTTACAGATCATTCATTGAAATCAATACTCACTGCGGAACATTGTGAAACACCAAAAACTGTAATTAATTTTGTCCATCGCACCGGACCGTAAGTTGAGGCCACAATTCATTTAGTGGAGTTCTACAAATGACCTGTGGGAGGCAGCAATACGCCTTTGCAGCGTGTAGTTATTCGAAGAAGAAGTTTTCTTCTTCGTGTGGATTTTGCTGACAGTGAGAAGGAGAAATGGCTGCAAGGTTACTACTCCGTACAGCTTTTCGAGCTGCCGCAAGCCGCCGGGCTGCCCCGCTCTCGGCTCTGAGCCGCGGTATGGCGGCAGGAGGTCAGTACGAAAGCAGCGGAGACACACAGAGTGTCAAACAAGACCGGAACTTAGATTAAAATGGCGTTTTTCTACGAGGGAAGACGCACATTAGCCGAGCACACGTTAGCTTCTTCACGTCAGTCTTAGCAGTTATGAGAGGGGTCACATTAGATTAACGGACACAAAGTCAAATAAAAATTCAAATAATGTAATGTTATTCCAATTATGCTTATTTTTCCGTTATAAGGAGTACGTTTAGAACAGTAATAAGGAAAGGGTTGACAGGTTTACCACTGTCAGTATCGAATAGCGTTTCGCCTTTTCACCTTCTGTGACAAATATCGTCAAAAGTATAGGACGAGTGGACGAGTAAAATGAAATTGTGGAATCGTGTACATAAACTAGTGAGCGCGTTAACGAGGGAATCTTGACCTTGCGTGTTGGTTGTTTGACGGTATACCTGAAGAGAGAATTTTTTTTTATCTTTCGTTTAGTTTTCGGCGAAATGTTGAACAGGAAGTGTTCGCATGTTCATGACCGCTGGTCAGTCTTTTGCTATGTTTTCATCTAGGACGAATGACCCAAAATCAGCTTCCGGTTTAGATGTCGCTTGAGACGACGCACGCAAGTTCAGGAGTCCAAGCACGTTATGTAAAGACAAATCAAGCTGATCAAAGGACTGTGTGTTAAAATGTTAAAGTCAAGGCAACCGCAATGGGTTCATATGTAGAGCAGTAAAACGGTCCCTGCCCTGAGGTTCCTACTGACAATGAGACTCAAGGTCATTAAGCTTGAGAACAGGAAAAAGACTCACTTCAACTTCAACTTGAATTAATCATTAGACTAAAATTATCTAATAAAGAGGGGGAAAATTGATTTAACTATAAATCCTGTTGTTTCAATTCAGGGTGTCTAGATGTTTGTCTCTCAGTTGATGTTGAAAGTTGTCGTATTTGCAGGGATTCCCACTGATGAAGAGCAAGCCACTGGACTGGAGAAGATCATCATGAAGGCTATGAAGGAAGGAGCGGTAGGAAAATTAATATCCATGTGTCTGTTATCTGGTTTTAGTACAATGTTTGTCTTAGTGGCTGTTTATGCATTATCATCAACGGGAACAATATTTTCAGTAACTGGTTAACTGGTTATATATGGAGTTACATATATGATGCCTGGGCCAGCCGAGTTACTGTACTGTCACAGAAAAACAATGTATTGAGGTAATACAAGTAACGGTATAGGCACATCTCCATCATCGACATGGGTTGAGCTAACTTGATAACTCGGCTGTAGTGAAGCTAAGCCAAGCCAAGGCATGTCTATCTCCAATAGTTACAACATGCTTACTGGCTGAAATATCAAAAGGTAAAACAAAATCTCTTAACAAGAAAACGAAACAACACCAGATGTCACCATCACTGAGTTTCAAAATAAATGTGGGGCCTTGTACTGAACTTCTACTGCTGTTGGATTCAGCATTTAGCCATTTTATGTGTAAATCGTTTGGTTGTTGCTGAACAGACCTGAACTGTTCAGTTGTTAATCAGTTTGTTTCAAATGATTTAATTTAGCTATTTTGAATATCATATTCTGTCGATGTTCCACAACCTATTTTGCACAAGTACAATAGTGTGAATCTTAAAAGCAACATTTAGACGCAAACTATATATATCTTTAATTGAAAATTTTTTATTTGAATGGGAAAAATATGTCAAAACACAAGTAGACACCCACAGAGGGGCTGGTAAACTCATTTTTTTTTTCAGATTTAGTTCTGATGGTGATACAGGGATACTTCCTCCTTCCTTTAATTGATCACTACGTGTAACCCAATTCTTTCCTCTGCTTCAGGATCCATACAGCATGATGAGACCAAAGGAGTACGCTGGTTCCAAGGCTGATCCCCATCTCGTGCCCTCTATCACAAACAAGAGGATTGTGGGATGTGTCTGTAAGTTAACTGTTTATGCTCTTAAAGCCATTTTGGGAATTACGTTTCTTTAAGTAGAATATGTTTAAAAAGTTAATGTTAATGCAGCTATACTGTGAACCTCATGAACCCTCACTCTGGATGTTCTTCTTCCTTTGTTTAGGTGAGGAAGACAACACAGCCGTGGTGTGGTTTTGGCTCCACCAGGGTGAGGCCCAGCGCTGCCCTTCCTGTGGCTCGCACTACAAACTGGTGCCCCACGAGCTCCCCCACTAATTAAAACATACCTCTTGTTATTTAGACGTCTATTGCACACATGCCGAGTGTGTGTGTGTGTCCTCAGTATGACGTAGTCTTCTAAATATTCCTTTGACTTTTACAATGAGCTAAAGAGGATCAGACAGCAGTACTATCACCTCCTCAGTGTCTGGGAACATAATTTATCAGGTTCTTGTTCTATTTACCTCCTGGTTTTGTCTATTGAGTTTTTGTTAGATAGCCTTTGACTTGTTCTGTCACAGTACTTGATCTACACGTTAACCTCAGCAGTCTTTGCTTTACACTGCCCATTATCCTGCTTACAGTAGGATCAGACATGATACGGGACACAATTGTTACGTTCAATTCCATTAGGTGCAGTTTACATTGAAACACGTACTGTACAATGTTACACATGGTCCACTCCTCTTGCTGAAACCAATAAAGTCTTTACATTTTATTTCAGTCCCTGACTTTAGCTTTGTCTTGTGCTTTGAACATAATCATTACATGTCAACTATTTAATCAAGTGTCACTGGTGCTCCTCCAAAGAGTAAACACCTGTTCCATTTATACTCTTAGGTGTTTTTGCGTATGTATGAGTTATGACTTCAGCCCCTGATCATATGTGGGCTGAGCTCATTCTTCCAGTCAGCATCACCCATACATTCTTTTTAACACACAATCCTCACATATACATCCCTTTTAACACATCTGGAACATTGATTGTGACATTTATTCGCTACCTGTTGCTTTAGCAGGCACAAGCAGACAGAATGAAACCATTACAAAAGTGTATTTCAATTTCAATCCTCCAAGTTTCCATTAGATGTTTTGTGTTTCCATATATATTCTTGTGGAAATTCATCCTTTTATTGGTGAAGTTGAAGTTGTTTCTGTCAGCCTGGTCCAGAGTTGAACTGGACCATTTCCGGTTCAGGCCGCCTTGACTCTTCTGGAGTTCTGCCGTTCCCAAACTTCCCAAGCGATGACGTCAACATCCGCGACATCGCAGAGTGTTTTCCCTCTCTTGAACGAGAACTCACCGAATCAACCCGAAGTAAGTTTGTTGTAATTTATGTGCGCATGTTTGACAGCCTGTGTCGAGCTGCTAATACATTTTAGAATTAAGTTTCTATTATATTTTAATCGGTCTTGATTAGCTTGCGTAGAAAAGCGTCACGTGCGACTTGTTAGTTAATTGTTTGGGTTCACGCTCCCGTTTACGGTCCTTATACTTTGACTTCTTTGATGTGTATTACACTCTTGTTACTTCAGAATATTCGATTTGTCTGGGGTTGATGTTCATGTTTGAATTGTAGAGATGATGATAATGATTCTGCTGATTTTAATGGCGCCTACCTCGCTGGATCCACGTGTGTCGTTCGTTTCAAAGCCTTTGGATTCTCATGAGCTGGAGATGGAGATTTAACTCAGCAAAGTGACATTCAAAGCCCATCAAAGGGCCTCAAAGTTTCAGAGCCTCGTTGACCTTAAAAAAAGTACAGAAATGCTTGCAGAGCAGCCTGTCTGGTTCTTTGGTTTTCAGACAGGATTTTCATCTTAAACAAACACAGAATACTGATGCTCATCTAGAGGACTCATCGTTGCAGTGTCAGGTTATACCCCTCATTATAGTGCACCTATGGACTGTACATAATGCCTAATGTCACACTAAAATACTAGAATCATATTTGTTTTCTATTTTTTGCCTTGACATTGTAACTAAAATGAAAGTGTGGCAAATGATGCTTCATATTCGGAGTGTTTTATTGTTTGAATTATTATAGGCTTAAAGTAATGAAGCAGATACTCTTTGTTTTGAAGACCCCTGGTTTATATATTAGACCTATCAGAAAGAAAATAAAGAGAACAATTCATCAGTCGAGCTGAAGTGAGTCACGGTTTGCTTCCTAAACATGGTTTTCAAGGTTGTGAAATCTTTCGGCTGAGTCACAAAACTTCACGAAAAGATGAGCACGTAATTTTAAAAGTTAAACTTTTTGATTTAACCTTGTGCCAGCTGCTCTTTCTGGCTGCATCTAATTACTCCACAAACACATGGAACTACTGAAAAGTTAGATCTGAGTTCATGTAAGGTCATATAAACTGTAAGGCTGTCAGAAATACTTTGAGCTTAGTGAAGGAATCATCGCTGGAATTAAAACTGGCAAATAGACTCCGTAAATGTCATGAAATAGAGGATTCTGGACTTTGTGTTCAAACTGTATAAGATGAGACTGCTTGAATAGTTGTACAGAATCAGCCCACCAAATTTGTCAGAAAATGATAAGAATTTGGATTTAGATTTTCTAAGTCGTAATAATTACTAAAATTCCTAATTAATGCGTTAAATGAAATTATTTAGTAATATTTATTACAATATTAGTATAGTTGCATATTGGAAGCGGAAATTGAAGTGCAGTGAGAGAGTCAAGGTGAACTTGTGGAGCTTCAGATTGCGTGTAGTACCAACTTATATCCAGCAGATGACGCCACATGATCAGTTTGGAAATACAGTTCGAATTCAAAGAATGATCTGAAACGGAAAATCCACTGGCGATTAGTTTAGTTTGTAGAGGGGGGCTCAGGACTGCCACGGGAGGTCAGCAGAAGTGCGACCAAGTCACTGTTTTACAAGTCACAACTCAAGAATGACAAGGAGAAGTCAAGTCAGGGGTCACTCGTGTCATAAACAAGTCAGGGATATGCTGTCTTGTGCTGGTAACTGTTATTAATGGCAATATTTCCAGTAAACATTGTATCAAACAGGACAAAAAGGTGAAACTGCTACGTCTTAGTACTTTGTGTCCAGTTTGTTTAAAAAAGGATGTTTATAAAAGAACAAACAGCTGCATGTCATATTAGAAGTGTCAAACTACTTCTGTGTGCAGTGAACCAGTGTGACTGAAATAAACTGAACATTACTTCTCTTGTTTCTAATTTCAAATGTTTTTTAATGTTTTTTTAATCAAACACACTTTGGAGAGAAAAAATAGAGTCCCAATGTTTGGTAAAACCTAGCGAATGGAAGATAAGTGCTACAACAAAAAGCATTTTGACATGCTGACTTGCAGGCTCGAAACTTATCAATCAACCCTTGTATTGTGACGAGAGAGCGAGACAGTGACAGAGATAGAAAGGGGCAGAACAGAGAGCGAATTGAAGAGAAAGAGAAGAAGAGCGAAAGGAAGAGATGAGTCAGTGAGAAGCTTCAGTTTGGTGCTCGACGTTTCCTGTCAGTGTTAATAATAGAGCTGTGTGTTACTCTACAAGTAGCGGGGGAGGAGGGACACGTAACTGTCGCTGTAGGGAAACAGCAACATCCTCTTTACCCCACACATGCACACACACACAAACAACCTGTTTGACGTGCAAACTTATTTTGGTGCTACTTCGCTGGAATTCTAAATCAATCTACAGCACTTCCTGTTTTAACTCTTTCCAGTCTTGGTGGGCCATCCTGGCTTAGCAAGGCCTTCTCTCCTGGCCTAAACACTATCAGAAGCACTGGCCTACACTTACAACCTAAATCTTCATATTTCGCTTCTCTTGGCTGCACTGCTTCCAGTACGTGTATGTGGATGTTAGATTTTTTGTCCAATCAGATTTCAGCCTCTATGTGCTGCCATGTCTATCTAACCTGTCCAGGGCCTTCAGAATCAGTCGTGCTGACCCACGGAACTTCAACTATATTAGCAATGGGACTGTTTCTTTAACCAATCAGATTTCAAATTCTCCTCCCAGGACCAGCTAGCTGGTCCACAGTAACGTCAGCATGTTTCCGTCCTCTGATTGGTCGGTCAGAGCAAAACTGTTACAGCAAAGTTCGACTAGCAAAACACATCTGTAGCGATCTGCACTCATTAATACATTTGAGTTCGAATTTTTTACGCCCACAATGGCTGACGGAGGAGGAGAAATTGACTTGGTCTCAGACATACTTAAAAATCCATTTTTCCAGATAAGCTAGACATCGTGATGAGAGGTCGGCCAGCCCCGATATTTGCGACTTGATAGTGGCAGCATTAAGAGGTTGATTAAGTCGGGTATTTCCCCACTGAAGGCCCAGGTACCAAATGCACGGCCCGCCACTGGTATGTTTGTATTTATTACTTTATTCTTTCCTGTGGTGCTTCTGGCTTACTTGGTACGCGGGAAGAAATAAGATAGATGTGACCTTGGGGTCCTATGTATTTTGTTGTTGTATAATAAAAAAATGACAAAATCCACAGACATCTCAAAGCTAACGCCTCTATTTTATATCCTGAAGACTAGATGTGAGTCTTCTGTGTGCGTAATAGTTGGGATATGTGCGTATGGAAACAGAAGTAAGTCGATTTGCAGATTTAGCGTATCGTGAAACCTCCATGCTGTGCTGTGCTGTGAAAGAATGCTGGAGCCCTGCACCTGATCATAACCCCGTGTTGATTCATCCCACACACTGGATAAAGAGTTTAATCCATCTATATCATCTGATTGGTTATACATTGCTAAAATGGCAACGCAGTCCCGGCCCTAATGATTGTGTTTTGATCCTGTCGACCACCGCACAGATGTCCGTACTGTGTGGGCTTCAGGAGAGCAGAACAGCGTAGGTGACAAAGGAAGTGTTTTGCGTTTGTTCCTTCAGGACAGGAAGTCGAAGCTCTCTGGGTATTTTGGTGCTGTGCGTCTTCTTGTGTTTGTGATTCTAAGTAAGCACGGAAACACATACACACATATATCTGCCCGTCCCCCCCCCCACCCACAGAAATGTCCCTCTCTCAAATTCAGGTCTAAGTATACACTTCACGCCTGAAAACCATGCTCTGAAAATAACTGCATCATTTACATCTACGCACCAACAACTCTGGGACAATACCTTCATCCTGACTGAAGTCCTCGTCCTCAGCAGCTCCATCTGAACGAGTCTGGGCTCATTTTGGTGCTTTTACGTTAAATTAGGCTCTAGTGTCTTCTAGCAAAACTGATTATTAGCTTTAATGCATGTTTGCCCCTCAGATCCAGCCCCTTTGAAACAGCTCCAAAGTCTGGAATTTCAAAAACATTGAAAAAATAAATCACATTACGCACATTTAGTTTGGTTTATTGAGTCTTTTTACCGAATCTTCATTCATTTGCAGACCCTGATCTTTTTGTAAAGATATGATAATCATAAGATAATAAATAATCGCAGTAAAGGATGAGCGTTTGATGTTTGAATCAGACAGAAATTGAACATAAGTGACCTAAAAAAATGTCTTTATTCATCGTTTGGTCCTTAGGTTTTGAGTCAAATGTTACCTTGATGTTTTGATCAAGCTTTTAATTAATCTCTGAGATCAAACAGTGGAGAAGTGGAGGTGAGGCAGTGGGATTTGCTCTCAAACGGTGCCTCTTTGAATCCAAGATGAAGGCCCTTCAGCAGAGTTTGTTAATGTGTCCAGCTTTAACATGGAACTCTGCCAAAAGCTCTCAAACAACCAACAACCCTTTCAACCACCATGCGGTTCATCTCTTTAATGTGTCTAAGGTTAAGCTTCTGTTTCTTCAGCTTCTGTTGAGTCGCTCAGCAAACAGAAGAAACGTTTTGTTTTTTTTGTCCTCACCGCTTCAATTCAAACTCCCCACAACTACACAGAAAATGACCATTTCACATAAAAAATGAGTTTTTAGACTACGTGTGGGTAGGACAGTGTGCTGTTGTTAATACATTATAGAGGCTGGATGCTGTGATAAATGAGGTTAAGAAGCAATAGAACAGAAATAAATGGGTGGATAAAACCTGCTGATTGTAGAACAATTTCACATCTTCAGCCATAAGTCTATCATTTTAACACATACCAACATGCAGGCTGCTTGTTGATTCTCAGACACCCATGCACACATACATTCTGCCCACCTAAACAGCCTCCACATGTTTACACATTTGCTACCACTTTGACTTTACAACATCTCACTTCGTCCCTTCTTCTGAAGAAACCTGCAACATGCAAATCAGTCACAGCCCACTCAAACTCCCACTCCAACACGTAAATAAAATCCCTTCATTTCAGTCAAATGACAAAGTGTTTGCATGTTGCCTTACCAAAACTTTTGAAACCTTCGTCACAGCGGCAGCAATACCCCGCTTCTCCAAACAGGAAGGAAGTTGGGCAGAGAGAAACCAAAAATGTAATAATATGATAAAAGTGATGATGGTGATGATTTATAATTGTTATCAGTATATATATAATATATAATATAATGAATAATATATAATAAATGTATTTGATTCTTAGAAAATATTAGAAGTTACTGTAACTGTTGCCGTTAGATTTGTTTTTCAATATTTTTGGTTTTTGCTTATTTTCAAGTAAAAATATTTGAAATCTTTTCCGTGAAAGATGTTTCCAGTTATTTTCAACACCAGTTTCCCTGCCGCACACGCCTAAAGGTGGTGTTTCCTGTGCCGGGAAGGCACTTTTTAGATGTTCTACAGCTGTTCCATAGAGAGTCCAGAGACATTCCCTGGTTTCTGGCTTTCTTCGTAGAAGCATGTTAAGATGAGATAACGTAGAAATGTATTCCAGGAAATTGCAAAACAGCTACACACAAAACAAACAACTGCAGTTCAGAGTTAAAGTAGTTAATGTTGTAATAGATATAAGAAGATATAAGCTGAGATAAAATTAATGATTGCAAAAAAAAACTGTATAATGCACAATTTTGTTATTGCACATGTCCCTGGTTTCTCTCTCCAGGAAGCGTTCTGGTAACGTGGCTGAACCACCTCAGT
The DNA here is from genome assembly GCA_900303265.1 of Brotula barbata. Lineage (NCBI taxonomy): Eukaryota > Metazoa > Chordata > Actinopteri > Ophidiiformes > Ophidiidae > Brotula > Brotula barbata. The sequence continues at coordinate 112,335 of OMNV01005507.1, read as the reverse complement.
CGGCTGCAGTCAATGCAAACAAGCAGTGGTCCCACACAGAGCTAATGCTTATGTTCCCAACACCATGTGGTAGAAACTTAGTTTGGATCTGTGATCTCACTCTCTCCTGCCAACGCTCCTCCAAACTTCCTACCAATCTGTCCCACCCTTACTTGCAAAAAAATGCTGAGATTCCTCAATTCCCCACATAGAGGTGCTGGTCTTGATGCCCTAGTGAACACTTGTGGTTACAGCTCAATGACACCAGCACAATTACATCATCTGCAAAAAGCGGAGACGCAACGCTGAGGTCAACACACTGGACACCAATCCTCAGCTCCACCCTGAGATTCTGTCCACGAAAATCACAAAACAAGCAAGTGACAGGAAAGTCTCCAAATATCACATTTGCTGCTGTCAAAATTGTGAAACGCAATTGAAAAACACAGGGCAAAGATAAAGAAAACGACGACAGGAAATATGACTGCTATCGTAACTCATCGTCGTGTTTCTATTCCTGAGAGGTAAAAACCAAAAAAAAAACACAGAGCTAAACCACAGACGTTAGTCATTGCCATCGGCACGAATAAAGTTAATCTGTGTCTCATGCTGTTTTGTAAGATAATAAGATCTTAAATAAGATTGTGATGTATGGCTTTGTCCCTGTGGTCTCTTTGCAGCTCAAAGTTTTCTGCAGACCGTCTGTCAGAAATAGCTGTGGCCTGCATGCTGCATGGGCGTGTATGCAGTTTTTGGTGCTTTTCGTCTACTTAACTTTGCAGCTGCAGAGAGGAGGTCAAAGGTAATCATTATCTGCATGATTGCATGTTTCCACGTCTAATCAAACTAAACAAACGTACTAAAGTCTTTGTTTTAGCTTGAATGCTTGACTTTCTTCAGCAGCCTTCGTAACTACTGTATGTCTCCGAGTGGTTTCATGTTGTAAAGGTGGACTCAGGTTGCTGCCGCTGTATCCGAGCTTGATTGCCGAAAACAACTTTTTGGGACTCGGAGAGAACAGTTGAGAAGCAACAAGAGGAATGCATACACTTTGCATGCAATTTGTAAATTCAAAACGAGCTAAGAGAGTCTAAAATCGCAGTCAAGCTGCTCTGCGGGTGTAAACTTTGGGAGTCAGGTCATTTTAACAATAGGAGTTATTTTAGATTTGATTTAATAAGGTGGCTGTTGGCAGGAACCTGTTGGTTATGTAATGGGTATGCTGCAAATTAGTTAGTGGAAGGATTGCCTTTACTTCATCCAGTCTGAATGAAAGTAGTTAATTAAAAAGGTAACATATTCCCAGCTGTCTGCTGCCAAACAGGGAAAAAACTGTCAAAAGTACTGATTGTACTTGTGTGCACAGTGGATGTCTTACGTACTCAGGTACATATGCTATGTCAAAATGGAAGATTATAACTGTTCACAAGGGGGCAATATAGTGGTCAAAGCATTGTCCCAATTTGGCGAAGTAAATCCTAAGAAATGCGTCAGATTTGGCTGAACAGTGTAAAAATAAATGGTAGCAGCCAAGAAAGATTTCACACCAGCCACGGGCAGGAGCGTCTGGGGGTGTGGAGGGGAGCTGAGACGTCTTTAAACGTGGAGCGATTCGGACATTCATTCAGACATTTTTGCTGCTCCAATGCATACTGTATGTCAACTCGACAGCTGTTGAAACGGGTGCGCCCAAGTTTCTAGTCCATCCCTTTTTGTCCTCTCTGATGGGAGTTTTCAAGTTTTTCCCTAACGTCTAAAATATGTGTTGGGTTGATCGTCCCCTCACGGAGGCACCAGGCTGTAAATCAGTGCAGCCTTGTTGGTCCCTCACTGCACTCGGCTCCTTACAGTAAGGGCACATTTCTACAATGACGATCAAACAGCATTTGTCCTGTTCACACACACCTACCACAAATTACAAACAGTGCAATCCATCCTTTGATTCACAATCAAATATAATCTTGTAATAATATTTGAAATAAATGCATTTTGTTTTGTGTTGAAGCAGAAAAAATATATTTGCGAATTAATCAAGACAAGTTCAGGTTAAAACAGAAAGACACACCGGGCTGCTGTCGAGACGTTTGGATCAATGCTCGTTTTACACACCAGGATAACAAATAAGATGTTAAAGCAAGGTGTAAGGAGTGTGTTCAGGCTCGGATTGTGATGGGAGCTCTGTCAGAACTAAGTACAACATCATCAAACGGTACCTGACCTTTCTTCAGTAGTGTGTTTGTATTCACACATTCTGGTAAAGACAAACTAAACCGACAGAAAATCACCACCAGGGATATAAAATTTGGAAGAGCGTTCAGCTTCACTTAGGAAATTAGATTACTTAAATATTTGCTCCAGACAGAGTAATAAAAATATCAGTTCTCAAGATTTTTTGGCATTTTGAAAGATTGATTTGGGAAATTTTATGCAATTCTGACTATGTTTAAACTCAAAATATGGCACCGGTGTGAACTGATTAAATATGAATATGTAATACACTTTTGACTGGCTGCTTCTACAAAATGCAGAAGTGCGAAGTAACTGCAATCTAATGAATGAATGGGAGAAAAGGTGTGTGTACCACTGCTATGTGTTACTACTGTTTCATGCTTTATGATGACGAAAAGCACGGTTATCAGATCCTTACCTTTTACTCTCTCTGTCCATGGGTGTGTATGGGAGAGCTCATTTGTGGTCTCTTCCTCAAGCTAACACTCATCGCCTCTATTTTTGTTGTTTTTGTTACTGTTGGTATTTTGTTGTTATTTTGTTGTTATCAGCTACTGGATGACTTGAATTTCCTTTGGATTAATAAAGTATCTATCTGTCAGCTGTGCTTTCATTCACACAGATGCGTTGCAGCATTGATATGGGCGGCATTATCTAATTCTTATCCATCTCTGGGTTACATTCACATACACATAACTATACGGATAGAAAACTGTGAATTGTCCTTTTCGCCACAGCAGCCAGCGTTCAGTTAAACAGTGAGTGGGTGTTTTTCTGACATAATAGCTGACCAGATGTCAAAGGGAGTTGTCCATGTACAGCATAATGGGGAACTTAGTCCGTTTTGGCTGCAGTCATACAGACACCCATCGTGTGTGGTAAGTCCACACCGTGTTTTACAGCACGTCTGCCACAACTTTAAACAACTTAGCAGCCAGAATAGTGCGAAATAATAAACATAAAACCACATGTGGGATTATACTAGTATGCAGATAAGTATTTCTGTACTGTTTGTGCTGGTAATTAGTAGCATGTTTCTTCTATTTCTGTGTGTGTGTACCGGCTCATGTGTCTGTCTGTCTGTCTGTCTGTGTCTAAGCAGCTTCTCTTGTGGTTGAATGGGAGGGCGTCAGGGCACTTTGATATCGCAGCTCTGAAACCCCATCAGGAAGTGCACTGGGCTGAAGTTGAGCACTGCAACGACTGTAACCACCGATGACAGACACACGGACAGAGCGGTTACACAACTGATGCAGCGCTCCATGGGTGAGTCTGAAGCAGAATGTTACAAAATGGCTCGTTAGACTTTTCAGGATGATTTGAAAGGGCTGATAGATGGAAGTTATGTCTTTTCATCTGGAAGAGACGGCACTTAAAAAGCCCACAGCTCTCTATAGACACCGTCTAGTGCTGTTATCAGTGTTTTTCGTGCGAGCGGTTTAGGTGCTGTTGTGGGTGATCGCACTGAATATTTACAAAGATAGAGAGGCAGACAGAGCATTTAAACTGCGTTCAGACTTTCATTGAGTTTCCACCCATGCATATGCTTTCAGCCACTCTGTTGGTACACTGCATGAATGTCCATTTGACTTTTTTATGGCTTTTTATAGGCTAGTTTGTGGTAAAACGGTTATAAAATCTGTTTACTCCATTTACTCTAGTTTATGTGGAGCCATGCAGCAGTAAATGCAACGTGACGGTACACCACACGCTATCGTGGTGTGTGATCCTCTGTATATCCTGTTTTAACGTGTATCGATGAATGTTCGGTGACGAAATTGGCGTACTGCCGATTTGAGAAGTATGAAGACTTTAATTACTCAAACGGCATCATCGCAGTTCTGGTGGCAAGCGGTGTTGCTCATATTTTGTCTTGCATGCTTGACAGTTGCTTGACAGTCTGTCAACATTGTCAACATGTCAACAAGCTCCTCTGGATTCTGTGGTAGCTGGTCCTGTCTGGAACTCTCAGCAAAAAACAGCCTGACCCGTGTTTCTCATCCATACAGTGATGAGAACGCACCAACCGAGATGGAGGAAGTTGATAGATTACCCATGTTCACGTTTCAGATTGCCACCCTTATCACAGCGCGGTATTATACACTACCACTGCTGAGGTGATAAACACCTACATGAACGCCCGCATGATGTTTGTGGGTATAATCCGTCCGTGCGAGTCAGGGGCATCACGGGGGCGTGAATGTGCTAAATCCATGAGTCTTTTTTTTTTACAGGGAAAGTGCACCGTAGTTTCTACTCGAGAAATATCAGCATCTTGCACAATATGCCGTAACTACAGAAACGGCATTGCGGATTTCCTTTTCTCTCCTCTTTATATACCTTATGGTCAAATTATTTGTATCACAGTGGTGTCGGCTTCCCACCACTGCTTTTAGAGGTCGAAGCAGGGGGGCGTTTGAGTAGGAGGTCACGCACCATGCACACAGCTCTGTAAGTCAGCCACGCTGTAAAGTAGCTGATTGTTGAAGGTTGCTAAGTGCTTCGTAGGGGTTAACAAGTAACATGCAATCTTCTTTTGGTGTGTGCAAGCTCATGCTGTCATCAGGTGCAGTCAGCTGTGTTGTCACTTCCTGAAAAGTTTCGGTCCTTATTCATAGAACTCACTGCTGTTCCCACGACGTAGCAGCTAATGGTGAATTTCTCATTTTTTGCTGACTCTGTCCACTCAGTGAGCTACATGCTGTGTTTCTGTTCCCAGCTCCTGCTGCTGTTTTTGAGAACCCTATCAGTTCTTGATGATGTACAATGCCAAATATTCCAACTTATGACAGGACGTGGCATGGGCCAGTAGAGATTAGAGTAGAGGCCAGTAGAGGTCCTCTGATCTCCAGCCTGCCACTGCTTTGGCCCCTTAATGGTGCTCACAGGAACCAAGGGGTGAACATGAAATACTCCCATGCCTTCTCATTCCTTTTGATATCAAACTTTTAGGTTAAGAAAGTAGTATCAAAGTTCACCCGCAACTATGAGTCGCCACAGCAACGTTTGTTTCATTTACGTGTGTGTGTGTGTGTGTGTGTCTGACCTCTATTGTTCCAGTTTCAGGGGTTGGAAAGTCCCATGTCTTAATATTCAAGTCCTATGTGTGTTTTGTGTGTCCGAGTGTTTGTGTGTGTGTGAGACAGTATCAATGCGTTGCATACAGCAGCCAATGACAGGCCTGGTCTAGAGAAGCAGGAAGTAGCATACCACAACCTGTTGTCCAATGAGAAGCCCGGGTCACCGTCAGAAGCCCCTTCAGGAAGTGAGACAGGGTGTTTCAGGGTTTCAGACCTCTAACAGACTTCACAATTCACGCGACGCACCTTGTATCTTTTCATCTGTCCACTTATCGTATTCAGCCTTCATTAATCTCCGTCTTTCCAACTCGAACCCTAAACCTTGGATTTTCCAAAATTAACGTTGACTTGGGCTAAGCAGATTGTATTTCTTGCGTCTACAACCCGATCCAGCCTCTAACTTTCTGTCTGTCCTCTGGGGATCAACTCTAAAACTATGGTGGTACATGCTGCTGCATTGTCACTGTCATGTCCACTGTCATGTCTGCCCCGACCGTGAGGAAGAAAAAGTCATTTGCGCTGAGCTCCAAGCCGACCACCAAGATGTGTATTCGGGAACAGAGGGACCTAATGTAAGTTCAGATTTCCTCAACATTTTATGAAAGCTTGGCCAACCTGAGAGTAGTGAAGATATGCGTTACAAACTGTGTATGAAATTTTGATTTTATTATTATTGATTTATTATTATTATTTTCAACAGGAGAAAATTCAAAGTATAGTAGGTTATAAACAATTCATGATTTTTTAAAATATTAATTTAACAACATTGTATTATTGTTATTTATCTCATAAAAGTAAAAGTATTACTTTTGTTTCAAAGCCAATAGGAGATCTAATGGTTTGTCTCTGCTGCTGTGTTTTGATTCTACAATTTAAATATCAAATTATATGTCAAAAAATATTGTAAGTTTGTCGTTTTGAGTTTTGAAAAGCAGATTAATCTCAGTAAAGGTACAGTGGTTACGCCAGCTGCTGCTTGGGTGTGTGTGTAAATGAATTCATGAGAGGGTGGGAGTAACAAGGCCAGTTGGCAGGAAATGCATGTTGACGCAAACTAGGGTGAATCGGGGGGTATGCATGTCAATCTGTCTGTCTGTCCATGTGTCTGTCTGTCAAGTCATGATTGAATCTATTACATGTGCATATCAGTGTGTTACGTTATCAACTTCTTATTACTGAACTGTAATTTAGAGCAAAAGACAAAACACTCCAGTGTTCACAAAACCGGAATCCACACCCACATCTCCATTCATGTCTTTACACCCACATATTCCACACACACACACACACACACACGCGCGCACACACACACACAATCCTTGTGAACTGCTGCGGTTGTGTTCAGATGGAACAGAACGTGAACAGAAGAGATGTATCAGTTTCTATTTCCTGGATGAAACAGACAAGAGTGTACAGCTGTTGCACTCAACCATGCACACACACACCTGGCAGCTGTTCAAATTAGTGTTGAGACCAGACCATTACAGATGTTTCTGTTGCTTCAGACATACAATTAAATTCCTGTTGTGTTCATTAGATCATTTTGCTTTGCAACAAGTGTGATGGATCGATCTGTCGGCCATGTTTCCACTCAATTAGCGGACCAAGTGTTTCCTTGTCTTCATAGAAAGCTTTGGTCTGGAACTGTTGTTGTTGTTGTTATGTGGGCCTGTGAAGCCCTTGGAGACATTATATGAGATAGTAGGCTATACAAATTAACTTGACTTGACAACTGGATTAACGCTGCTGCTGGAACTATGCAAGTAATGAATTGAAGCATGGAGCAAAGAGATCCTGTGTGTTACTCTAATGCGTCCTATACTACAAGCTATACTAATAGTATATAACTTGAAATATGCTCATTAAGTCGGTGTATTTAAATAGAGTTACTGAGTGTGTTCCTTGAGTTCCCACCAGCCACTATCTTTGACTCCTTCCTGAAAATTCATGCTATGCTTCTCGATTGCGGGACACCACTACACCAACACAACATGAACACTGTGACCTGTAAATATGGGCACCAAACAGAAAAAGAAGACATTCTGCACATCGTAT
>OMNV01005507.1:10142-88770 GCA_900303265.1 Brotula barbata | reverse complement strand
AGGCAGTCCGGGAGCGCTCAGCTAGCAACCGGCAACCGCACGGTACACTGCCCGAGATGGTCACGTCCACACCGGGAATCCTCCTCCTGCCGCTGCTAATATGTCTTCAGGACTGCGCTAACGTTGTCGGTAAGTCGCGTATCCCCCTCGCTCTCTCTGTGTTATGAATCACTACGCTCGTGTACAGGCATGTTAGCTAACATTATCAAGCTATTTGTACACCTGTCTGCCTGCTCCTTGAAGGAATGACCGTGTTAGCTACACCTTGGGCTAAACAACCTCACACACAGTCAAGCCCATGAAATAACACCGTTTAAGCTATATTACGAGTGCGCCGCTTTGCTCGCGCTTTATATTCCTTAACAAACACATCCTAGCGCTAGTAAACTAGTCATTCGTTTATTTGGGGTATTTTCTGTTTTAAAAAGGAAAGAAATTGGGTCAGAAAAGATGGAGAGGCCCGTTTGGTTTGTGTACACCGCTTGTAGCGTTTTATTTATGGCCAATTAGCCTTGCGGTTAATTGATTTCACTCCTTAAATTACATGAAATCCAGCATAAGCCGTAAAAATAACTCGCTACGTTGCTTTTATATTTCATTCACCTCCACTATAGACTTTCCCCTCCACCTCCGGTGAGATGGTAATTTATTTATTATAGTAGAAGCCGATCGAGGGGGAGAATAAAGGAGGCTTCAGGGGATCGACGTGGAGCGATTACTCTGACAGCGGCGGCATTAACGGTCACCGCAGTCCCGGTGGGGAACGGAAGGAAAGAGGGGTGTGCCCGCGGTCAATTATCAGCCGCAGGTGAAGCCAATATGGACTAATTATCAGCAAGGGTGAGGCTACGTCGGTTAAGCTGTTCTATTACGCACTGGTCGTAGTGGTGCAGCGTGTATGTAGGCTACAGTAGAAAATGATCAAGAGGAGGAGTTTCAGCCACTTGAATTACAAAATGGTCTTCAGGGAGCACTGTACTCTAATCTGTTTATTTTAATGACTATGTTGATCATCTAGTGATCATAAGGTTGCTGGATCAATCCCCTACTCCTCCATGTCGAAGGTCCTTGAGGAGGGCACTATCCCAAAATTGCTCTCAACAAGCAAGTGGAGCCTTCATGGTTATCCTGGCTGTTGGTGTGTGAATGTGAGACGAACACTAAACTCTCTGAGCTAGAAAAGCACTGTAGAAATGCAGTCCATTACCATCATATTTATCCAGGTTAGACTAATTGTGACCAAAAAGAGTGCAAGTGCGGAGAAGAATATGTTTGAGTTAAATTAGGCTCTGTGCAGGAATTACAAAGATTCAGTAAAGTTATAAAATGAAATGGAGAAATAACGCATATAAACAGTAAAACAGAAACACCACTGATCAAGTTGGGAAATTGTGTTGGTGAAAATGCAGTATCAGCTGCATTTGACACATTTTAGGTGCTTTACGCATACCCCATGTTTCTTGCCTTTTCTTTGCTTAATATACAGTATATACACACACCGTATTTAAGACGGTAACACAAAATTGATTATGGATGTGCGAAATATTGTACATACTACGATACACCATTTCAAAACGAGCCCTTTATTGTCCATACACACACTACCTCTATTTCAAGCCGTAACCAACCCCAAACACACCACAGATTGAGATTGTGTGAGCCTATTTAATAAGATGTCACGCAAATTAGAGAGAAGCAACAGCAGCAACTGGCCTAATTAATATGGATGTATTTTCCCTCCATGGTTACTGTCATACCAGACCTAGATCCAAGATGTGAGAGGGGGTTTGTCATATTGAAGTAGGCGGGGTGTTGGACAGGAGGAGGAGGAGGGCACAGCGTCTGTTACTGGGGCAAATTGCATTACCATGACCTCAAGTGTGACAGCATTTATATAGCACACAATGATCTGCTATTTTCAGACGGGTTCGTTAATTCATTTCAGCTGACATGCCGTGCCATGCCTCTTGTTACAAACTCAGGCTATCGTGAGAAGTAATTAATTTTAGCTCTTTGTATTCAACTGTCATTATTGTTATTTGATTATGTACTCAGTAAATATGGGGCTTTTGACTCAAAATGGTGTGGAAAAATATTCAGGTCAAGCCTGTAAAGGCACGCCGGTCTGATTTGCTGCATCCGTACAGAGCTTTGACTGTCTAGAAAATGCACATCCTACATCAAATCAAAGTAATCAAAGGGACAAAAACAGGCATGTTACAGGTTATGTAGATTAGGGATTTCGCAATGCCAAGATTTTTGTATACTATACCCATACCGGTCATTGATATGTGCTCTTTATTTAGACATATTTCATCATTGAAATAAGATGTATAGTTCTTCATGTATTTATAAAAAGCAATTCAAATAATTCAAGGCAGCTTTTTCCTAAATACATGTCAGCTTCACACGCACATTATTATCTTTTTACCAACACTGAGCAGTTACTGTTGCTTGAGGCTGACTCAGCCCTGTCAGCATTAAATATACGTCAGCAGAAGTTCAGGCTGATGTGAGAAGTTGGAGTGACTGACTTTTGTTTGGTCTGTCGGCTTTTGTCAGACATTTTGGACTTGTCTTTCAGGAGCTTAAGTAGAGTGAAAGCTAAATGGTATCAAAACCAATGATTGGCCATTAATTGTTCTGTCACTGTATTAGACCATGTCCACGCTAAGCTGAAAGAAATTTAGTGTCAAAATATCTCCTGTCTACACTAACGTATAACATAACGTTTATACAGACGTGCGCAGTAAACCTGAGGCACAAAGAGAACAGGTTTATGCCATTTCTGACTCAAATGTTTCCGCCACTTTGTAAACAAGCATAAAAAACGATGTGTCACGACAGATCTTTTTTTTTTGTTTGGACAGATGATAGAATACTGCTTTTGTATTACACAAAACTATTTTCAAGGGCAATAATACAATGAAAATAGAAAGAGATTTGTGTCACATCACCCAGCATGTTTGTTTTGTGGTCAAATCCAGGATCACATGATAGGATGACATGACAATCATACGTCATAGTCTTTGAGTCCCTCAGTTTCTGTAACCTATACAACGCAAACACTTTTCAAACATATCACTCTTAAGAATGATTTGCAAATCACACTCTGGAGATCATTTGAATATGACACAAAACAATTTCCAACTCAAATAATGCAATGAAAATAGACAAAGGGACTAACATTTGTAGCATATCACCCAAAATGTATTGGTCAAATCCAGGATCACATGATGAGATTACATCACATTCATACATCATCGTTGTCAGATCCCTCTGTTTTCTATACAACAAGAAAACTCTATATCCACTTTGGAGAGCAGTTCTGAGACGTTCTGATTTTTATGGATTCAAACAGTTTTGTGTGGATGTGGAGGGCAAAATGGACTGATGCATTTTCAGATTTATCTGTCTTGGAGTAGCTGCAGCTATACAATTTGAATAATCTGATCATTTTTCTTCTCTTCTCTGTTCTTTTACAGTTTTGTTAAATGTGTTTTATATGGTGACATTGAAGGTGGCCACAAGGACTGCAGCTATTCCTTTCATTTTAGGGCCCATTTCTGGCCCTTATCAGTGTGTGAATACTTGTTTGTTACATTGTCCACAAAGAAAAAAAAACCCAAATATATTTTGAATTGTAATTTTGTACCAACTATTTTGAACTGCTTTGGGCCTAGAAGCATGTAGAAGCAGACCTCCAGATAGCATATTACAATATTTAGTTGCTGATACATGTAGAATGAGCGAATCTCATGACTCAAAATGCTGAAATGCAAGACAACACTGTCATCTTGTAAATTGCAGAGGATCTTAACTTTGAAAGAGCTGTAGTGTATACAAGTGTAGTGTATACTTTTAAAAAAGTCAGTGATGTAGTGCAAGCAAACGACTTAAAGTTGCAAAACTTTGTAAAGTCACCAAGTTCAATGGCAGTGTAGTTCAGCATCCATTTAAATAGATTTTTTTTTTCAACGTTGAAGAGCCCCTCTGGAAGGGAAGTCATTTCTTATTTATTTGACACATTTGTGTTTCCTCTTTTTCCAGGAAACCGTAGTCTGTTTTTTTTCCTTCCCCACTCCATACCATACTTGCAAAAATGATGGATTGTAATAAATTACAAATTGAAAAAAAAAAAAAAAAAATGTACTAGAATACTTGTCCTTACAAGTAGTATCATTCTGGTAGACTTTTTGTCCATTCCATTTCATCTTTCTAGAGAGATTTAGGCTAGGTCTGGAAACAAATCTAACTAGTATATGTGCTCCCAAATTCAGCTCTTCAATTTCAACTTAATTATTCCCTGATGTTTAAAAATGTACCGTATTACAAGGGTGTTGTGCACAAGTTAGAGCCACATGTCTATCATGAGGGTGGGTGAAATTGTCAGGTTCAGTGAATTATAGCTGCAAAGAGGCTGACAAAAGGGAGAGAGCCAAAACTGTGGCTGCTTGGGATGTGTAACTGTGTGTTTGCAGCAGAGTGGACAGTGCATTTTCTGCTCGACGGCACGCATGTGTATGTGCATACAGCTAACTGAAACCTTGACTGTACTAAGCAGCACCACAGTATTATAATAGTTGTTTGACCTTTTTGGAAACTTGTTGACTTCTGTGGTGGGGTGATGGCACAGCTGGGACCACAGGCTAACCTATACATATATCACAGCAGTTTGCTCCATTTACCCACCTGTACTGGCACGCAGTCCAGACTGAAGCCAGTCTCAAGGTCAGCCAGTGTTATTTTAAGAACCATATTCCACTTCCACTTTAGTCTGGACATTGCAATGTCTGATACGGAAGCTGCCTTTTTTAGTGCAGTAAAGCGAAAAAAATCTGCCAATACAAGTTAATGTTACTAATTTCTATTGTGGTTTTACTATTTTCAAGAGATTTTTGATTGTTTTATTCAAAGTTGAGTTTTCCAAAACCATTGTCAGAATACCATTGCACTGCATCTTTGCCACATTAAAGACAGGGTTTTTAATGTGTTGTAGAAGCATACTGTTATATATGTATTCATAATTATCCTTATAACAATGAATAGAGCAAATGCTATAAAACATATGCTATAAAAACCTAGAGAAAGGACTTGGCAAGATGTTATAATTAGCTAAAATGCTTAGACATTCACTTTCACTTTTAGATGTAGCATGTTTGAAAACAAACATGAAGAAATCTAATATTGTAGAACCCAACCTGTAGTTTATCAGTGACGGTGATTCAATTTGTGGAAATATCCCCTGAGTGACTTTAGTTTTGTTTAAAATAATCTGGTTTGAAATAACAGCACTGCAGGGAGCAAGAAACAAAAAGAAAATTACATCTTAAACAGCATGATGGTTAAGCAACATGAAAGCATAATGAATTTAATTTACCACATACATTCTGTATCTCCCTCTCTCTCTCTCTCTCTCTCTGTGTAGGTACAAAGACAGAATGTGAAGCAAACCAGTTTCAGTGTGGAAACGGTCGCTGCATCCCATCTGTCTGGCAGTGTGATGGAGATGAGGACTGCACTGATGGCAGTGACGAGAACTCCTGTGGTAAGACGCTAAAATATACTGCTACATCATATCATACCTTTACTGAGACCATTTCTAAACTGATGACACCCAACATGGTGAACACTGTGGCTCTGCAGCTGCAACTCAAAGCTGCTAACAACCATGTCTGCTCAGGACCCAAATAATGGCTAAATATACAGTGTGAGATCTGTGCTGGAATAATGGATGACTGCAGGGATTTTGTGTGTGTGTGTGTGTCGTCAGTTTAAAAATTAATCTTGGAAAAACAGAATAGTCTGATGTGGCACATTTGATTCCAGATGTAGGTTACTGTAACGGTAATTAGTGTGACACTGAAGCTAATGATTATTTTCATCATCTGTAAAGATCAATCACTTATTTTTGGGATTGGAAAAAGTAATGACAAATGTGTATTGCACATTCCATGATAGGGAAAAGTAAGTGTTAGAAGTAGGAGCTAGAAATGGTGACAAACAAGAACTCAGTACTAAATTGGGTCCAGATTGTGTGGTATGAAATAAGTGTGAAATGATTCTTTGTTTGATTCTTTGATTGATTTTGTTTTGTTTTATACACAAAAGTGTATACACTCTGTATGAAATTGTAAATTGGTGACTGACTCACGGGAGGCACATTTGTCATTCAGTTGTTAGATAAATGCAGACTGGAGCTTTCCCAGAATCCTTAGTGGCAGGATGACCTGATGATGAGAAGGTAGCAGATAGAGCAGAGCTAAATATGGAATATGTGTAGTGTGTGTCCGTCCCAGTACAATTCAGATCTATCTCCATTTTCTTTTTTCCTCCTCCCCTTCGTCTATCTGGGTCATGTGAGACTGGAAGGGAGGGAAGCAGCAAAGAGTAAGGAAAGAACCGAAGAGGAGGAGAAAGCTGATAAAGAATAAGGGGAGGGCACAATGATTGCCATCTGGCTGAGAGGAAAAATTTTTCAGGACTAAAACTTAAGACTTGCCAAACTGCTGTACATACAGTAGTGCTCTGTTTAAATTCAAATGTATATGCTTTGCTCGTATTTTTCACATGGAAATGTAGATGTGCTATTTAATCCTCCACAAAGCATTGTGGTGTTCATGTCAGCACTGCTACTTGCAAAGCAACTGTGAGCATAGTTGATGAATTAATTCTCATTTACTCATCTCACCTTTTCTCAGTCACATGCATGTCAGTGGAAGATGAGATGATTAGAACTGTTTTACAAGATGGACAAGACAGAAATGAGCTACACAGACGTGTGGAAGACAAGAATATTAACAACAAAACAAATGGTGTTATTAGGCCCACTTCGTTGTACTGCAGTCATGTACGCGTTAAACCATTTTTCACGTCTTTTTTATTTTGGATTGCTTTTGTTCTACACTCACAATCCTCTGCTTGTTCTTACCACATCCACATATTTAACCGATAAATGGTTGGCACACAAACAAATGAACGGCTAATACCTGCTTAAAGTGATTTCAGTCTCTTTCAGTGCTGGACTGACATTACCTGACCAGTATGGAAAACACAAAACCATTTGGTTGTTTGTAAAATAGTTCTGTAAAATAGTTGGTAATTGAAGTCACTTATTCCATTAAGATTCCAGAGAATTTAGGTATACATGCATTTCATGTAGTTTGGGTTGAAAACTTGCATGTTCTCATGACTGACAGAAAATAAGCAATTTGAAGTTAGACTTTGGTTTGTTTAGTCCCTGTATTAAAAAAAGCAGGACATGATCAATCTCCTTTCCCTCTCTTTTCAGTAAAAAAGACATGTGCAGAGGTGGACTTTGTTTGTCGTAATGGACAGTGCGTCCCAAAGAGGTGGCACTGTGATGGGGAACCGGACTGTGAGGATGGGTCGGACGAGAGTGTAGAAATCTGCCGTGAGTACATATTTGAGCTGCAACCACACACAGCTTTTACATTTAAAGAGCTTATATTTTCTTGTTTCTTTTACAAAGTAAGGCATTGCAAGATGTACAGATTTCTAAGAAATGCGGTCGGAAATTGTGTTGAACCCAGGGGTGTAGCAGCAACGTGGGTTAGGAATGGCAGGGGTGGACTTTATGCGCCCAAAACAAAGGTCATATTCATATTGTGCATAGCTAAAAATGTTTGTGATGTGATTAAAAGACCAAAAGGGCCACAATTTGAAGTATACATGAACATGTATTTTGTTTTAGCACAGCCATCTCAAACTCCTGACCTGAAAAGCCAATGTCCTGCAGGTTTAGCTATTTGATTTCATTAGTTAATGATGTTTGCTTGAATCTGTGTCATCCCAAGATTATGAGAAAGGATCAGACCTGCAGGTCTGACCCTGCTGCTTAAGAGCCATGAGTCAAAATAAAGCCCTCATAATTTTGACTAATACATAGTAAATGATAAACTAGAAAACAATTTAAATTGAAGAAAAATGAAGGCTATTCTGAAATATCTGGCTTTGTTATCTCAGAAGTAAAAATACACTGGAGCGCAGACTCTGTGGAAAAATCCTATGAGCTGAAGCCTTTTAGTTTGCAGTAAATACTTTGAGTACTTTGATTCATTGCTTCTCTGTTTGCTACTTGAAATGCAGCACAGATCAGCTGCTCTTTAAATTCCTTGTAAATCATTTCATAACAAATGTGTGCATTCAGTGGTTTGCAGAGAAGCAAAGGACAAACAGATTTAGAAGGTAGAAAATGAGGCCAGCTTGGTGCTTTTACACGTGTCCTAGAGGTCGGACAGTGAACCCAGCTTTAATTACTGCATAATACTCCAGTGAGAAAAACTCACCTAAAAATGCTACACCATGTCATTTTAGGCACAAATTGCTACTATAATTTCAGACCTCCCAGTTTATATTACTCTCTAGTTACAGAATTGCAAAGCCTTGAATTTTTATTTTTTTGCAATGCATATTGTATCTGAAAATTTTAGTATTTTTTAAAAATATTTTTGTATTATAACCCCCATCACCCAAAAAGTTTTTCTTACAATGATGCGTGCCTGATAATAATATTAAATCAAGAAAAGGTGTGTCTGCAAACTTTTGACAGCAGTAAGTGTTCAGTACAAAGCCTCACACAAAAAGCTGCAGTGTGATTAGTTACATATTTGGACAAAAGTGTGTGACGCATGTTGGCAAATACATCCATTTTCAATAATGATTTCTCCTAAGGGATGGTTGGATGTGTAAATAAAGCGGCGATGGAATTTTTCTTTTGCTTTGCCTCACAGATTCACTGGGTAATTTGTGTAGCTTTGCTTCCAGCGTTTGTCGCTTAATGTTGTTTTGTGTGATCATAATACTTTGAAACAACAACATAAGTGACCAACTTCAAACGCAAATCAATCTGTCACAGAAAAACAAAATGAGTTCAGACAGTAAATTAAAATGGAGATTGCTTCATGCACCACAACTGGGCATAAATATAAAAAAAAAAATTTTTGCTTTAACTTGCACACAACATAAGAAATCCTGCTCATTACACTGAGAGTTGTCTTGGCTACTAAAACCAAGTTTTATGGACGGTATGGTGGAGTGTATCTGTTTAGTTTGGGATTTACTGCTATTTAACTGTTTGTAACCACAATCACTCACTGTAAAGTCAGGCACTTGGAGAGGGGAGAGCTGAATAATTTGTTTAAAAGAAGCTGTGCCATTGCTTTTAAAGGTTAAACTGTGTTCCTGCCACATTTGAATTGGAGACATGAAATATGATAGATATTTATTGTGCATTCCCTAGCGTCCCTTTACTTTCTTAAACGTCAGAGCACTGCAAAAGGCAATTTATCGCATGTAGCTTTGAGGTGTAGGTAAATACTAATTCTCATTGAGTTGGTGTTGATGATGCTCAGAAATGTTAATTACAGGTACAGGAGGGACGATAATGTCTGTGGATGGTTGACCAAGACTTTTCTCATTCAGTTTATGGTGCATTACTTTGACATAGAAAAACAAAGCATGTATGTGTGTGACACATGGTTTCCTTCAGTTGCAACACAGCTGATTAAGACTGCATGAAGCTGAGAACTATAACACCACCTGTTGCAGAATAGAACATGATGCTGCAGCGTATTGTTCCACCAGCACTCCTGTAGACATGATGCCAAAATAAGTGCACCATCACTTGGAGAGTGTGTGTGAGTACCAGTGTACCGCTCATGTGCAGCCACTTGAATACTGTATGATGCAAAATGCCTGTAACTCTGTTTTTAGAACAAACAATGTGAATGACCCTATCTAAAAACCACTCTGGGATTCTATGAAATTCGCTCTTTTCCATTCTGTAAATTTCCCTGTGCAGCTTGCTGGGCGGTTAGCTTAGTGTTTCTAAGATGTACGTAGGTCAACAGAAGGTCTTTGGACAGCTTTGCAGTTTGTGACCATTTTCTTTTATCCAGAGTTGAAACATTGTTATATAGAAATAGAAGAAAGAAATGAGAACAGAAGAAAGGATGGAAAAACTGGGCTCGAAACAGCAGCACAAATTGGGGACAGAAAGCAAAGCGGATGGGAGGAAGAGGAGAAATGCATGGAAAATTAGGAATAAGAGGGAAAAGGCAGGAAGAACAAGAGGAGTAGAATGCATAATGTAAATCTGGAAAGTAACTATTAATTGCATAACTAAGTGTGGTGCTGTTCAGAGCAATAATTCCTTGTGAAATGAGTGCAGCAACACATTTAGGCACACAGGAGCAGAGTTGTACGTGCAGGTTGAACTAAACTGTTATATCACTGTTCTGTTTGCCCAGCTGTGACACATGACTTGGCAGCAGGAATTGGAATGTAAAGTGTCTGTAACTGATAGCATGTGAAGGACCTGTGTTGTGCTTAATCTGCCAGTTTTCTTGCGTCAAAGTATTAGATATTTACACAATCTCTAAAGTGACTGTACTGAGTCCTGAATTCTAGCCTCTCAGGACAGGATAAGTTCCAAAATGAAGAAGTGGTAGGAAAAGATGGCTGAATGTAGAGGAAGGGAGAGGAAGGATGAGTAAAGGAGTCATGAGTTGGTAGGAAAAATGGTAGGGAGGAGGAACAACAACACTGATCTAAATTACATCAAGTGTGATCGGACATGCGATCACGGGGGTACATACCTGAAACAGCAAGGAAATTAGTTTAATCAGTGATGTTCTTAATACAGAGGTTTGGACTGATGAGTCGATTGATCTGCCTACATTATCTGCCTCTGTAACATCTAAATCTTGGTGGTCTTGGTGTTGGACTACATTTTTGAGTAAGACCTGGACAACAGATGTTCATTAGATTTTCGGGATGATGCTAAACTTTACACACTGAGGAATAATGTGGTCTATAATGATATGAAATCCACTAATCTGCACATTGGACAAGTGCAAATGAATATTGCTTTTGCTTTACACTTGTCAATTGGTTCTTTTGTATTCATTGTTTTCTGTTGATGACTTTCAAGATTATATTTTAATATTTACATATAAAAATCACGCCAAGTAGGAGATATTTTTTTTAATTTAAATTTCTTTTGCTCTTTGCTGTGTGATTGGATGCAGACAAAATTAAAGGAAAACCTAGAAAAATATGTAATATTTAGATTAAGAGTATGGAAACCAATCAAATCAAACTTAATACATGTGCTGTTTGTCCTTACAGACATGAGGACGTGTCGGTTGAATGAGTTCAGCTGTGGCACAGGCTCTACACAGTGTATTCCCATTTTCTGGAAGTGTGACGGAGAGAAAGACTGCGATAACGGAGAGGACGAGGTCAACTGTGGTAGGTGGAATCACGAGTGAATATTCAGTAGAAATGGCATCTTTTCAGCAGGAAATCGTAAAGGGCTTGCCATGCTAAGTTGTGTTGCCCTACTACAAATTCTCTGTTGCAAAGGACAATCATGTGATCTCTAAACAAAACCCTTTTTAAGCACTTGTGCCATTGTGGTTGATATCCTTGACATCCAGTGGGTGGAGGACTGGAGCTCTGTGCTTAGCTTTCCAACAAATACAGCAGGCATACGCCTACCAGTCAGAGGCATGGAAAGAGTGTGGGGTTGTTGTGGGCCCCATCATGCTTCCAACTGCGCACCTGGTTCCATTGCCTATTTTTTTTATAATTTTGTCCTCGTGCAAAAGTCTACATAAATTACTTCCTCCATTTTTTTGAATTAGAAAGTATTAAAATGGATAAATTACAATGGTCATTGTGGCAGTTTTTTTATCCGTTTTTTCAACCCATCAAAGGCGACAATAGTATTGTGAATAAGTCAAAGAAGGACATTATCTGATTGGACCAATGTGCCTTACCTATGACTTAATTTGAAGTGTCTGCAAATTTCTGACCTGAAAACCTCATGTTGACAGTAACTATTGTGAATAATAAAATTTAACTTTGAAGTTGTACAAATGATTGTCATTATAAAGCTTACTATGACCATTGTAAATTGTCAAATTGTAAGGCTTGTACAGCAGTGTTCATCTGCAAATGCATTTTTAATAAAGGCAGAAAATAGATGCAATGGAAATGATCCTGTGAAACAACTCGTCACTGTGTTTTTGTTGAATCATGGTAGTCCTAAAAAGTAAATGATGCTTTATCTTATTGCCTGTGCTGCTGGTTCTCACCTTCATCATGTCCTCTTCCAGGCAACATCACCTGTGCACCAAATGAGTTCACGTGTGCAAGTGGCCGCTGCATCTCTCGTAACTTTAAGTGTAATGGTGAGGATGACTGCGGTGATGGCTCTGATGAGGTGGAATGTGCTCCTTCGTCCTGTGGGCCAAGTGAATTCCAGTGTGGAAACTCTACATGTATCCCAGCCAGCTGGGTGTGTGACGACGATGTGGACTGCCAGGTAATGACTTGGTGGAGCGCGCTAAAATATAGGGAAATATTGGGAGTAAAATCATAGTTCTCTTTTCAGCTGAGGTGAGAAAAGGCTTTATAATTTATAATATCTGATGTACTTCATTCCTTTTAGCTTTCCGATTGGGTGATTGCTGACTATAGTTACCTACCTATTAATCTATTCCTGGCCGCATGCAAGCACCGGTTCTGCTTATTTTAAGTTCCACAACAAACAGTCATGGATGCCAAAACCTCATTCCCACAGAACACTGCTGACTTTTACACTTAGACAAGATTTCATGTCCAGCAGTTTTGCCTTGTTTAGTTTTTCCTTTCAGCTGTTAGCCTATCATTGCACAAAAGGTAGAAGTGCTTGTTTCGTTTTTAAGTCTTTGCTTTCCCTCTTTGGTCGCTTCTGTGCTCACATTCCCAAAGCTGGTTTAACAGTCAGTTTTGAGTGGTAGTTCTGCTGCATGCACACATACACTGTTAATCCTGCTTTTCTTGATCTCAGTCACTCAGGGATATGGAAGTAGATTAAGACTTACTCGTACTTTCATCATCGTATTCTGTTAGATTCTTTGGTTTGAATTCTAATTAAGATGGTGAGCTGAGATCACTCTAGTCTTCAGTGCTTGTTACTATGTGCAAGGTATCCCGATTGGATTTCCCACAGGCCTGCTTAATCTGACCGAACCACAAAAAGAATTCCTCGCTAAATTACTGTAGCACATGTATGACTGATCGAAATCTTGTATCAGACCTGGTTTGATCATCACCTCATTTCAATAACTAGATTCTTAGTTGTGAGAGTATCAACGTTTGGTTTTGAACAACTACATGCTTTGTACACTGAATGTCGTTTTCTTTGTAAAATTTGTAAAATTGTTTTTTTTTCTATAAAATTTTATCGGATTACAAAATATTAAAACATGCAATTATATTTTCACGATATGTATGTATTTATAAGCAATATCTGATTAAATGCATAGTTTTATAGTGCAATAAAAGTATACATGCTGACTTAAAAACAACAGGATGCAAGTCAAATAATTTCATAGGAGGATAGAACTGATTTGGATTGGAAAAATGAATTCAGTGCTGGATTCATATTAACAAAATGCTGTTGTATGCATGTAAAATTCCATGTTTGGGATATTTTGTTTCTAAAACATTTTCTGTGCATCTCATCCTCATGTGCAGGACCAGTCTGATGAGTCTCTGTCTCGGTGTGGCCGTCACCCCACACCACCAGCCAAGTGTTCATCTACCGAGATGCAGTGTCGGTCAGGAGAGTGTATTCACAAAAAATGGAGATGTGACGGAGACTCTGACTGCAAGGATGGCAGTGATGAAGCCAACTGTCGTATGTAGACTTATTACTCCATTTTTAATGCATTGTACAGATCAGCAGAAAACTTAATGCAAAACAATATGGGCCTTGTATCTTCACAGTAACTATGATGTGTGAGTGATGATGTTTGTGTGTGCATGAAAAGTTTTACAACCTCTTTGTAATATTTATATTTGCAATTCTTTCATTTGCGTACATATATGAATGACCACCTCAGCTGTGCGCACTTGTGGCCCGGATCAGTTCAAGTGTGATGATGGAAAATGTATCCTCGGCAGCCGACAATGCAATGGCCTCAGAGACTGTGCTGACGGATCAGATGAAGTCAATTGCAAAAACTGTAAGTGTGGGCTTCCAGTTTAACTTTGTTAAAACTATGCAAATGCACGCAAATAAATGCATCAAGTAAGGGTATAGAACAAGGACACAAAAGGAAGGAGTGGAGGAAGAGGGACAATTTAGTTGCATATTGGCACATACTGTGTAACATCTCCCTTATCTCCATACAGTGACTCAGTGCAACGGACCAGACAAGTTTAAGTGTCGTAGTGGGGAGTGTATTGAGATGAGCAAAGTTTGCAACAAGGCCAGAGACTGTCCAGACTGGAGTGATGAACCCATCAATGAGTGCAGTGAGTACTATACATGTGATTCTGCCTGTGGAAAATCAAAATGCACTAATCTTTTTAAAGGCTGATAAGAAATGAGTATAATGATGGACAAATCAAAAATATTCCAATCACCCAAAATTCTGAAGCTGAAAAAATCCACTGATCCTGGAGCTCCATGCGATTGGGTAAGTCTGTCTCTACTGCTGTCAGTCAGACTAAACCGTATGCAAAAAAAACCAAACAATATTTCATGAATATTGAGATAGTTATCACATCCTCTATGAAGAGGAAAATAACCTGTGAACACACTGCGATCAACTGCATTCAAAGTTGGAAATGGTCAAACGGAAGCTCTGTATTGTCCATTTTGTTTCAGACGTGAATGAGTGTCTCCTGAACAACGGTGGATGTTCTCACATCTGCCGAGACATGGTGATTGGCTTTGACTGTGACTGTACGCCAGGACTACAGCTCATAGATCACAAAACTTGTGGAGGTTTGTCATTTATTTGGTATTATCATTAACATAGTTTTCACACATGGGACATGGGCTTTTAAATGGCACAAGTAGGAAACAAAGAAATGTAAATATCAACACTGCGCATATTGAAAACCCAGGAAAGTTCTCTTTATTCAGAGTCTATTTATTCAGTCTTTTGGACACTGGCGAGTTATGTAGAACTTGCCATTGCATTAATTGATAAATGATTAATTAATAAATGACATACTCAACAAAACTTCTCCGCTCTTGATTATATAAAATACATAGTATTGCTTGCAATTTTCAGTTACTGTTTTATTTTTTATGATTTGAATAATTGATTGAACTTGCCTTTCTCTTTCTTATCTCAGACATTAATGAGTGTCTGAATCCTGGCATCTGCAGTCAGATCTGTATCAACCTGAAGGGAGGTTACAAGTGTGAGTGTCACAATGGCTACCAGATGGATCCAACCACTGGAGTCTGCAAGGCTGTTGGTGAGTTACTTGAGCCGTAAATCCGAGTGTTCACAAAGGCTCCGATTGTGTTTTCAGTTGGAACTAACTGCGCCATCCTCTTTCCTGCTCTGATATGTTAGAGTAAAAAGACACTATTGTTGGACTTTGACAATGACCATCACTATCCCCCAAGCCTGTCCTCCTTTATTTCTATTCATTTGTCACAGGAACCTTTTTACCCTAACTATCTTTTCTAACTTCTGTTTTTGTCCTCGGGATCTGTCAGAGCACACACAGCCAACTTTCTCACACATACTATAAAACATTCTGGGGCTTGGCGTTTAAGAAACATTTAGTATTTAAATGTTGGCATGCCATTAGTTTGTCGGTTATGACCTGGGTCAACTGGAAAGCTTTTTCTGCCACTGTATGTTGCAAGTCAAAAACACTTACCTTTGGGAGGCGACTCTTAACAATTGGCAAATGTTCCTGTGAGGTGAGATAGAGGGTGGCAATTATTTGTGGAGCCGCTTCATCTGGGCACCATGAAATGGTTCTGCTAAATAATTCATGAATGTACTTCACATCTTGTGTTTTCAACTCTGTTTGATTGAGTTGTCAGTGATAAAGTTTCATAATTGTTAATGAAGTGTCATTAACTCTTATTTTTCCTGTTTAGGTGAGCTACAGCTTTTTCCCCAGCACATTGCAATATTGAAATGTGCTAAACCTATCCAAGGGCATGACATTGCAATTTCAAATCAAAAATTTTCCGTAGCTGTTAAAAGTTTTTGTAACTTGACCTTTGGCTTCGTGTAGCTCTCTTCCTTTTGCTTGAGTTTGATAAAGGTTATGTTAATGCATCAGTAATGTGCAGAGTAAAATTTTATTCTGATGTCAAACAACAGATTTAACATTTAACTTCCGTGTCCCAAAAATGTCAAGATAGAATGACTCAAGACAAATTGTAATTGGAAAATAACCTGAGGTCTTTGTGAACATATTGGTTTCCATTCTATTTTAACTTTCTTGTCTTTTTGTTTTTTCTGCAGGAAAGGAGCCGTGTCTGATCTTCACTAACCGTAGAGATATTCGTCGCTTGGGTCTGGAGAGGAAAGAGTATACTCAGATAGTGGAGCAGCAGAGGAATGCGGTGGCTCTGGATGCTGACTTTGGCCAGCAGATGATCTTCTGGGCTGACTTGGGCCAAAAGGCCATATATAGGTATGTTTACACACAAATACATGAGCTCAAACCCATGGTGAACCACACATCAAAGCGCTTCCACAGCCCTCTTTCTGTGAATCTTGACAGTTCAATACAGTGCAATGTGAACAGAATCCAGTGTTGCAGGAAATAAAGAAAACTAGAAAGTAAAAAACAATCTTCAAGTATGTTGTCATAATTTTGTTGTTCATTTAATTGAAAAAATAACAATAGGTACAATATCTAAAAATATTGAACCTTTGCTGATTAACAAAGTTATGTTGAAGACCTTTTGAATTGTATGGGTTTTTAGACCATGGTCAAGAACAAAAGGCAGGATGTGAAAATTCAATCTAATCTGAATATTTTTTCCAGATAATAGTTCTTTGCAAAAACAAATTATAGAATATCTCCCCTGAAGCAACAACTTATTTGCAAAAATATGTTTTATATGTAGAAACCAGGTGCTTTGAACTTGTTACTTTGTAGGCATTGTGTCAATTTTTTGTTAGTATTATAACATAATTTGTGTTTGTCTCTTGTTACTTCCCCTCTGGTTCCCCTCAGCACGGTGCTGGACAAACGAGGTGACCTCAGCACTCACAGCAAAGTGATTGACAATGTGCAGAATCCTGTGGGAATTGCTGTGGACTGGATCTATAAGAACCTGTACTGGTCTGACCTCGGCACCAAAACTATTTCTGTGGCCAACTTCAACGGTACAAAGCAGAAAGTTCTGTTTAAGAATGGCCTGAAAGAACCGGCCTCCATCGCTGTGGATCCACTATCTGGGTTGGTTCAAAGCCTGCTTCTACTCCTGGTGGATTTTAGGTTCTATCACAAAAATGTGGCAGCTCTCCTGAGACAAGAAATTTGTTGGCTTTTTCTTGTTTCTGTGTTTTTTATAGATTGATTTATTTTTTTCAAAATTGAATTTCTATATATAGGAAATTAATTTATTGGCTTTTTATTTGTTTTAGGTTTTTGTACTGGTCCGACTGGGGAGAACCAGCCAAGATTGAGAAATCTGGCATGAATGGAGTAGACAGACAGGTTTTGGTTACAACGGACATCCAGTGGCCTAATGGGATCACCCTAGGTAGGACACCGTGTGCACACATTTTTCATCCAGTTCAGTTTTCTTTGTTAATAAAGGATTCTCTTCCTAATTAATGTACAGCAATGGCTTCAGATGTCATTAATCTCCTTCACAGCTAGTCAATGTAGAGCTGTGTAAACAAGCGGACACTTTTCTAATCTTCATCTGCGCCAACCAAACTGACAATCATTTTCTCATGTATAATGAAAATTTGTATTGACTCATTCTATTGCTTCTGTAGCTGATCTTCATGCCTCCTTATCTGTTTGTCCCTTCTACTGATCTGTGTACTCCTTCAACACTTGATTTTTCCTGTCACATCCTCATTGCATTTGTTCTATTACATTCTTTTTGATTACTTGGTCATCTTCATCTTTTCCCTATTTTTTTGCATTTTGTCCTTCATTTCTTGCCTTTCATTCTTTCATCTCTCGCCTGATCCATTCTTCCCCTGTGGTTTCACTCTTTCTGTATTGGTCTCAGATCTGATCAAAGGCAGACTGTACTGGGTTGACTCGAAGCTGCACATGCTCTGTAGTGTCGACCTGAACGGTGACAACAGGAAGAAAGTGCTGCAATCTTCAGATTACCTCGCTCACCCCTTTGCCCTCACTGTTTTTGAGGTACAGCGTTTGTTTACTCACAGCAACATGCAAGTGCTTTTAATGACACTAGGTAAAGAAATGATCACTCAGCTTGTGGGAATTTTAACTCCAATTTTCTGACTTAGAAATTAATGACAAGAATGTCCATGTTCACAGTTTAAAGCTGGCGAGAATTTGTGTTGCTGCACTACTACTTGTTGGTTGGGAGGCTTGTAAGGATGCCACCATAATTTGCAAAAACGCTAGTTGGGTAGTACCTGAAACCACCTTGTTTACAGCACTATACATTTTCTACCGCAGTGTTTCACACAGAATTTGGCAGCGTGTGATGTGGAAATATATTTAGCCTTGGTTTTAGATCCTATTCGTTTTAATCCACTGACAGTGATACTGATATTTTTGAAATATACTCTATATTCTGTACTGCTTTACTTGTTTAATGGTTCGACTAATGATCAATTATTTTAGTGGTTTAATGTTGTTTAATTGTGTGAAACAGTGATGCATCAAAAGGTATTGATGCTACGTCACACATAATAGACATGGTTGCTTACCAATGTGGTATCAAAGTTGCAGGCTAGTTTGGATAAATCACAGAACTGTTTTTACAACATCCTGGTGAAAGTCAAACCCAATAGGTAAAAAGGAATCATAACGTTTTTTGAGTTATAGAGGCAACTACAGTGGAGTAATAACGATCCTCCAAACCTTGGGAAAATGTGGTATCTGTTTTTGAAATTCTGCAGTTGTATGCACAAATCTTACAGGTGTCTCATTCAACAGGTGCGCTTGCAGGATCCATTTGTTGTTTCTCTCTTATGTAACTCAACTGAATGTATCTGTTGCATATAATCTCTCGAATTCCTAGAAACTCAGACATCCGACTTTTTAACTGTTTTTGTCTCACTTACACCCACTCGCAACTGCTCTGATACTGCCACTCTGCCAAATGACAGATTTACAGATTCAATCACAAGCTCTGATTAACACACAATCCATGCCTCAAGCTGCACAACTTTAACAGTATATTATGTGGTGTAAAATGTAAGTCTGTAAAATAAAAATATATTTTCATTAAAATCGGCTCCAATTTGCCATGGTGTAATCCTTATGTCAAGTGGTTGTGGTAGCAGCAAAGTGTGAAATTAATCCGTGATGTTCAAAAGAATTAATGGACTAAAAATGGCAGATGACTGTGGTTCTTCACTTTGTCCTCCACTTTATCATGCATTATAACATCAGCTATAAATTTTATAATCATGAGCCTTATTTTTAATTTTTCCAGGACAGAGTCTTCTGGACTGATGGAGAAAACGAGGCAATTTATGGGGCAAACAAGTTCACAGGGTCTGATGTGGTGACGTTGGCCAGTAACCTCAATGACCCGCAGGACATCATAGTTTACCATGAACTCATCCAGCTCTCAAGTAAGTAACTTGGAGAGAAGGAGGTACATACTGACCTAAACATTTTGGGAAGAAAAATCAAGTTAAACAGCAGCTCTGCAAGTACCAATGCTTCTGAATGTGCAGAATAATTTTTGCCAGCAGTGCACAGGCGTCCCTTACCGTTCGCATGTTTTCCATTTTGTGTTTTCAATAATTTGTGGTTCAAACAAATTATTTATAGGATTATTTTAATTTATAATTTAATATAAGATTTTATTTTATTTTTGAGTCTTACAGCACACTGTGAAAAACCACCTCATGGAAATGCGTTGTGGAGTATGAATGAAATGAAATGTAAAAAGTATATAGAGTAATGAATGCAGTAATCACTTCATCTTGCGTTTTGCGCATCTCTGGTTGCGTGATAAAATCCCCTTACGTGTCTAAAGCATTAAATCCCCTTATGTGTCTAAAGCATTGAATCCCCTTATGTGTCTAAAGCATTGAATCTCCTTATGTGTCTAAAGCATTGAATCCCCTTATGTGTCTAAAGCATTGAATCCCCTTATGTGTCTAAAGCATTGTGCCTTTTGTGCTTCCGAATGTGCAACACAAGTGAAGACCCTACAAGAAAAGGCTGAATTGAGATAATTTGGCTGCCTCTGTTAACTGCCATTACCGTAAAAACACGTGGGCCCTAAGCTATATGAAGACGGAAGAAAACACAATCCGCAAAGCTGTTTCTGTCACTACGTTATCTGGTGTGAAGTATCGGCGTGTTGTGCAAGATCTTAGATTTTGCAGTGTGAGTCCAGGATTGCTAGAGGGAATTCCTGTAGATTCCCACATGATAGGAGAAGGCAAAGTCCTTATGTTGCTGTAATGCAAAGAGAATGTGACAAATCTACAGGCACAAGGGGAAATTATCTGCAGATTTGGTGTATTCGCGCACTTCTAACCATCTGAATGGCAAGGGACGTCTGTATTCTACAACAGTTATTTCTGCAGTCATGAAGGCCTGCTCGTTTAGTCTAGTTTGAAAGATATTGAAAAGCCTGACATGAAGGTGGAAATGTTCCTCATGGGCCATTAATATAACCATATTGCCATATGTTGTTTCATTTTGATGTTATCTATTCCTGTATGTGTTATGTATGTATTATAATGTTGATTGCATGAAGCCTTGAAGGATAGCTGATGTAGTACATTATTGTTTACATCTGTACCTACAGATTTTCCCTGTAACATCAAAGAAATGTTGTGAAATCGTTCACGTGCCCAGGATAAGATCAAATTCCTTCTTGAAGTTGTCCACGATTGATTGAGACCTATTGTAGTGTATCAAATGTTGAGGGAAAGGAGTATTTGGAAATACGAACGATTTTAAACGCCACTACAAGCAGGGATCAGTAATTTTCAGATTGGTACCATTTACATTCACGTCAGAGCTGGAGGGTGGAAATTTGATTCTCTGTGGGATTAGCAGTACCATAAGTTGTTTCAACAGTGGATTCAACATTTCATATAAATTGTCCTTTTTTCATATGTTATGACGAAAAGAAATTTGTTTCTACAGGTACAAACTGGTGTGCAGAGAAAGGTGTAAATGGAGGCTGTAGCTACATGTGTTTACCTGCACCTCAGATCAACAAACACTCCCCCAGATACACCTGTGTATGCCCAGAGGGACAGGGGCTGGCTGCTGATGGCCTACGCTGCAGACCCGGTGAGTTCGAAAACCAATGAGGAAAAAAGTTTCTATTCGCAAGATGAGCTGAGCTCTGGAGGGTCAAATGTGCCTCTTGATTGTTTTAAGATTAAGTGCTTGGGCAAGCTGAAATTCAGAAGCACAGAATCAATTGTAACAACCGGAGTCACTTTTTTCTGTTGAACTGCATGGAGTTTCATGACTCACTTCCCTTTTCCTCTGCTGCTCAGCCTCTGGTGTGTTTAGTAGTGTCTTTATCTGTATCCATGCCAGTGACAAAGCTAGCTGTCTGGTTGTGTTACTAATGTGACAGTGGAACAGTAGCTGGGCCAATCTGTGTTATGAGCCAGTTTTTCAGCCTTTGTTTTAAACTCACAACACTGTCTCCATAACTCCTTCCCTTTTTAAAGGGCATCTTTGTCGTCTATGATAGATAAATTACTCCCCCAGTATGATTCCAGCCATTTTTGTTTTCAGTTCAGCAATGTCAGTTCCATCAGAACTGAAACGATAGGACAGTACTGAAGTGACAACCAGATTGCAGCATTGTCCAATATGCCTACAAAACATTTGTTTTAATAAATTGGTAGTTGCAAGTCATCTGCATAGGCCAAGCCACATAGTCTCAAAAATTCAGGTTTGAATGTACACAAGACTTAAAACATTTACAAATTTGATTGCTCAAACAAACTTAGGAGGTTTGATTAGGGACGGAACGAGCAAAGGCCTCTTCAGTCAGACATCAATTGACAACAATAAAAACCTGTGATGAAACATTGTCAGACTAGGGGTACTGTTTACACCCAGGCTGATGCTTTTTTTTCTCCTCTTTTTCTTTTTGTATTTTCTGGAAAAAAAATGCACATGTGAAAAGTAGAAGTATAACTGGTTCAGTTTGAGGCATTATTTCAAATGATGGCATTGAACAAACTACAAATGGCAGACACCTTACTGGGAGCGGATGAGCCCCAGCCAACCAACCAAAGTTAAACGAGAAAAGTCTCAACAGATTGAAGAAATTGTTTATCTACTATCATCTATTCTGTTCTACTTGCATCTACCAACATTGTTGGAAATGGCACGTGATTTCCTATGATCCCCACATCATTGATGTTTACCCTGGTAAAGTGGCAAACGGAGCAGGTTGGCTCACTGGATTGGTAGTGCTTGTAAATTAATAATGCAGTGCATTTGTTTTCCGTAGTCTTGGCTTATTTAGTTTTATTTATTGTAATGTTTTCGTAGAATGTATTGCATAAAATTATCAAGTGTCACATTTAGGTGTTATTGCATGTTAAACTTAAATGTAGTAGTTGAAGTAGTAACTCAATCACACTGCATATTATATTAGATGATTGTAACATTCTATAAATGCAAAAGACCATTGCCTACTTTGTAGCAGTGTACTGTCTAAAGGCTGCTGTGAGACAGTCTACCACTCTGTTCCACCCTCCCCAGTTTTTGTCTTCAGCCTTTCAGCTCACAGATGAGCCTTTTTAATGCTGAAGCAGTGTCACATAGAAACCTGACTGCTGAATTGTCTTTGCGCATACACTCCTAATTGGACTCGACCGGTAGAAAGAGATGTAGGAGTACACAAAGCAATGGAACATCTCCCTGACAACAGTACACAGCTGTCCTCCACAGCTCTTCAATGAAAGGCTGCCTAGTTTGCCATGTGCCTTTTTGTAAGCCTCCTCTGTTCTCAGTAAAGCTTTATTGTGCGGTATGTGTCGGCAACAGCTTCAGTATGTACGTCAAAGGCCTGGCATATTTCTTTTTTCCCACCTTATGACATATTGGAGAAATTTTATGCTGATTTTATGTCCAGATCCATAGAAGTGTTGTATGAGCATTCCTGAAATACTTGCTCTCTGTTGGCGTACACTGCTCAATCAATAAAAGTAAGATTTTTTACTTAAAACTAGAGGTGCACCAACCATCGATCAACCGGCGCCGCGAGGCTTATTTTGATATGACCGGTGACCGCCGGAGCAGTCTCTGTATGGCCGATTCCATGCCGGTTATGTCGAGTTCAGACTACATGATTTTATCCCTGATTTTCCACTTGCTGACAAAGCCCTAGATCAGAGGTGGGGGGATTCTTGTCGTTCCCGTCTCTCTCTTTTCTCCACACTCTTCTTTTTGTTCTTTTGCTGCAAATCAGCACACGAAACACTTGGACTGCAAGTTTTTTTTATTTTTTTTTTAGAACTTTAATGTACAGCAAGTCTCTTGCTAGCATCATTTTTGGAATAAAAAAATCCTGTTTCGCGCATGGTATTGCGTGATTTCCTGTGTCACCTCTTGTGTGTGTTTTGGTGACAAAATGCTGTTTGGAGACCAGAGTTGTTGGAGAGGCCTCCTGGTGAAAGATCTTGTAATGCGTGACCCCTGTCACCAGTCAGTCATGCTAGTCAACACAACACAAATGTTTGTGTATGCTGTCAATTATGGTCTTAGAACTTTCAAGAAAAAAATCGGAATCGGCCAAAATCGGTTTCGGCAGGTCAGACTCTATAGATATTGTTAATCGGAATCGGCCAAGAAAATTGCATTCAGTGCACCTCTACTTAAATCTCTTGCTGTGTGCATAGTTGTGGCCAAAATGATTGGTATCCTTGCATTTCATTCAGTGTGCCATTGTTAAATTCCCGAAATTAAAACGTTCTTTGTCATCCATGCATATATGTCCGTGGTATGCAATGGGACAAAACAAAAAATGCTATGAAAAGTACTGAATTCTTGCTTTTTCTTCATTTCCTTTGGAAATATTAAGAAATAACTATGCCAACAATATTTCAGAGTTTAAAAAGCTGTGTCTGAATCTCAGGTCATGGGTTCTCCAGAGGGAGAATCACACGTAACCTACCTCAGAGAACTCAATAATGGATGAGTGGACATTGGACCATTCTAAAGTGGCCTCCTTTGAGTTCTGAATCCCATTTAGTATCTGTGGAATGATCTGAATGTACCAGTTGGGAGGCTGCATCCATCAAACCTGAAAGAACTGAAGCAATTTGCACAAGAAGAGTTGAAGAGCCAAATCTCAGCGCAATAGAAAGCACAAAGTGTCTGTCATATGTAATGTGAAATAAAAAATAGTGTTTGCATGCATAAGTGTACCCTTCACCTTTTAAAAGGTTCACAATTTTCTGTCAACTACAATGAAACAAACACAAAGTTTGAGAAACCCACACCCTCCCTGTTGTGTTTATCCAATCAGAAACAAACCTAAACCTTTCTCAGTACAGATTAAGACAGCCATAACCACAAAGTGTGCACAATACACAAGGTGAAAACACACGCCCACAGAACTCTGCAGTCTGGGTGGCACATTCGGTCATCTCATCAGAGGAGGTAAAAAGGGCGACAGCAGAATCAGATTCCTAAACAGCCAAAGAGGTGACGAGCCGGGGGACATTGACACGTTTCTGTGCTGCATGCTGTAAATAAACAGCTGCAGAGCTTTACTGGTACACAGTGTTCTTCCAAACTGGGATTGTGCTGCATGATTGAAGACGGGGAAACAAATAAGTACATCTTACATACCCTGCTTCAATACAATTTTTGATACATTTACTTTAGTAGAGCCTCATCAGTTTAATTTTGCTTTTCCTCAAATCTTATACTTCTCTACAATTTTGTTTGTGGCGTGATTTTTTACTGTCATGTTCAACTCAATTGTGGGTTTGATCCCTATATGCAATATGTAGGTTTGCAAGTTTAGTGTTTTTCCTTTGTTTTTTTGTTTTTAGTATGTTCATGATTCTAGAAATAGATTGTTAATTTCGATACTTCACTAGCCAATATTTACATTAGCTGTTATAGACATAAGAAAACCAGCAATTGTCACCCTCTTCTTGCCTTTGAGTTTCTTCATGGCTTTTTGTAAATGTGTTTCTACATAGTTACACGCTTTTCTGTCTGCTGTTGAGCAGTGGGTCTTTGTGGTTGTAATGAAAGAGGGATACCTGTCACTTTCTGATAGCCTCTCCAACTTTATCCCAATTGCTGCGCAGCCAAAGACCCTGTTTGTTCTTGAACAAACCTCCAGCTAACATATTTATCCTATTTTCCAGCTGTCATTCCTGGAAAGAATAGAACTGTAGTGTATTGTGCAGCTGCAGCTTTGACCAGTGAGGGATAAATGCCTTAATCTTGTTACTGAGAGAAATGAAAGGCAGGGATTCAGCAGCATTCTGAACTACCAAGTTACTTATAACAGAATTTACAAGCGGCTGGGGAGTGTTTATGCTGCAGGCTGAACACTCTGGGGCTGAATATAGTATGTTTTTATGACTGACTCCAGTGGGACTCAACTTTAGTGCTATGATTTATGTTGGTAAGATCACCCATCTGACCTGTGAATTCAAAAACAAAGCTACTTTCATATGAACTAATCTTTCTGGGGTAATGGCTGTTAAACTATTTGGCACTTGTAACTGTTGTAGTAATATGATTTATAGTAGGCATTATAACCCAAAGTACTATCGTACAGTATGTCGGCGTAATTGGTCAGTAACATTGATGTAAATGTTAAATTCATGTTATTATTTATTGATTCTACTCTATTGTGCTTAATTTGTAAGTGCACGTGTGAACAGCACTCCAAAACAAACTTGTTCACCTATAATGCGAGGGCTGTATTGACACGCTTTGATATCCAGTACTAATCAGCTTCTGTTAGTATGCAGATGTGGGACAAGGTCAAATTTCCATTGGTTCGCTCTCTGGGTCAGTCTGAACAGCTTCCAATATTAATGTTAACTAACACTCTTTGTGTCAAGCTTTTTGATAAGTCGGATTACATCATCAATGAGAAACTGATTTCTTCACCAGTGTCCTAGGAATTCAGCTAGTTAACGTTAACTTTTTTGTGTAGAATTTGCATCTTCTCCGCGCATGGGTTTCTTCTGGGTGCTCCAGTTTTCCCCACCCACAAAAACATGTGCATCAGGCCAATCACTCTTGTCATTGCCCTTGACCAAGGCAAGGTGGAAGATCTGGAGTTGGTCCCCAGGCGCTGGTGTGTTTATGTTTGCGTGTGAGCACTGCCTACTGCTCCTCATTGATAGGATGGGTTAAATGCAGAGTAATAATTTCCCAACTTGGATCAATAAAGTGCTGTTCTTTCTTTCTTTCTTTCTTTCACCCATACAAAGGAGGAGATGGGCTGGGAGAGATCTGTGAGTTACAAAACAAAAATGAATATATATATTTGTCTCAGCCTCCTTCTCAGTTGAAGTACCCCTTTTTCCTTCTTGAGCATGTGCTCAGAAAAACCATTCAGATAAACTAAGCAGGAAAACACATCCTTGTGGTGCTTTGCCGTGAAGTTGAGATTGTGGGGCGGTCAGACCAGTCTGCTCCTGACAACCTGGCATGAACATGTGCTGAGACCTTTGCTGGGCCGCTTGTTTTGGCCCATAAATCAGCTGCTTGGCTTTCTTCCCTGTGCGACTTGTTACTTTCCTGGTGTTCACCAGATGTGTTTCAGGTGATCACACTCACTCATGTCTGCTCAGTGACATGTGTGCGTCTCTTGTAGGTGACACACGTTTTCAGGTTTTGTTTTCGATTACCGACAGGATTGCTGCTGTATTTTGAGACCATCATCCATCCTGTCTGAAAAAAGCTGCTTATTTTTTAAAGTCTTACTGTCAACACAAGCTTAAAAGCTTAATGTCTTCTTTAGTTGGCAGTAAGCTGCATTTTGCTTTCATTTACAACCTCTGCAGTGAATAAAACAGAGAAACATAAGATTTGCTCTGTCTTCTGAAGCTCTAATCAAGGTTCTACTGATTAGCCTCAGGAGGATCAACTGCTGTCGTGACAAATTCCTCTTAAGTTGAACATCCTAAACCATTGTTTTCTCTTGTAGCTTTTTGAACCTTGATTCATGATCTTCACTGTCACATCTTTTGTGTGATCTTCCTTGAGCTTTGGCTGTTGTAGATTTTGTGATTGTGTCTGCCATGTCTGCTATGCTTTGTGATGGTTCAGCGGCTTTTTTAATCACTCATTACTTGGGCTCCCTTTCATATGTTCACTGTTTGTTCACTACAATGTCTCTGGAGATCTGGTCTCACTTCAGAAGAAGATTTTCTTTTAAGTGGCCAATTTAACAATGGGACATCTTTTGTTTTTAATTTGTCTAAAGCATGACTCTTGGCTCCCTTGTGACAGACTCTCCTACCCAAGCTGGCACAAAGGATGATGGGAATGTTCTTATAACACCACCCTCAGGTAAAACCTATCAGCCGTCATCTGCGCTGCTGTCTTTCTTGGAGGTTGATAGTTTGTTTTTTTTTACCATAGAAATGAAAGAGATTTGCACTGTAATTGAATAAGTAACGGCTTAGTCCATACTGGTATTTGTGTTCTCTTTTCTTCTTTTTTTGTATCCCTTTACTGCTTGGAGCAGCTTTTCGATATCAATGCTAAAAATGACTCGTTAATGCTCTGATATCCACAGTGCGAGAAGAATCATGAATATTTTAACATCATGGGTTGCCAACCTGCTTGCTCTGTATCATCAGCTTTTGTCTCTGCTTCGGTGTGATATCTTTGGTCCTTTGCGTGGAGTTTGCATGTGTCTGTGTGGGTTTCTTCCAACTTAGAGACATGCACCTTATATGAAACTAAGTATCTAAATTGACCATAGGCGTGAATTGGACTGTGATCGAGTCGTCTCCGTCGGCCCTGTGATAAACTGGCGCCCTGTCAAGAGTGTGCCCCTTTCATCCAATGACATGGATAAGTGAGATGGATGGATGAATGGAATGAATCTTGCCTGTTTAAGTGTAACTCGGATGACAAGCTTTGGGACATAATTTATTCAATGAACTTGGTCAATGAAAATTTGTCTCTAATCCGGTAAATTGTCAGGCTGATTCTATTTCAGTTAGCTTTATCGCAGGTCTGTTGCATTGGATTGTACAGGAGTATGTAATATGTCCACTGAACATGGAATACAAAGTTCATTATAAGTAACCAAACATCTCGGTGGTTTCTGAGATGTTAGGTTCTAAATTGTGTAATGTTCTCTCAGATTTTGTCTCGTGTTTTGACTTTTTGATACATTTTGAATTGATTATTCATTTTAGCGTATGCCTTCCACATGTAGTTTGGATTTTGGACACTTCTGACCAATCAGCCCTGGTTGGTCTCATATCGTTTTTTTCCTGTTTGAAAACAACTTTTCCTCAGAGAAAATTCATTCACTGATTCAGTAAATAGAATAAAGTAAATAGAATATACGGTTGAAAACACCGTTGATGTCGCTTACTGCCACTGCTTTCTCCATCTTTCACACAGCTTCTGTTATAGGTCTTTATTAATTGCCACGGGCTGCCTGCTGGCTGTGCTATGATCACCTCTGAAGAAAATGCCTCAGCTTGTGAAATTTGTTTTGCTTTCAGTATATTTTTGGCCCTTTTGTTGGTTGGAGACAGGTGCTTCATTAAACACTCGATGGAATGGCAATTAGTGTGATAGATGGAGGGGAAAAATAATATCCTTGTCCTTGTTCAGACTTCACATTTGAATTCTGTCCTCACTCTGGTTCTATTTGTGTGTAGTTAATGTTGGTGGGTGCCTGCAGTGACGTTCAGTCTAAGATTTCTGCTTTTGTTTTGTACATAAAGCCTCTGTGTTTGTCTATGAAAGGTGATAGGATTTATTCATTTATTTATCTGGGTTTAAATGTGTACAGACCTATTATATACGTTCTGTTTATAGCTTAGGTGGCTTGTGGGGGTTAATCTTTATCGCTTCAGTGTTCATCTCACTCAGTGTGGTTCAAGAGCACCCCTTAGTGACGAAGACGAGCTCTTGCAACAGAAAGGGTCACATCGGAATACATGAGTTTTATTCAAACCTACAGAATGTTACTTAATTTTTTTGTGATTTCAAGCATTCTCATAATAATGTCTCGTGGGAAATGATGATCAAAATGATTACCACACACCTGTTTGATTCAACTTTGCAGCCTTCAAAGTCTTGCCATACAGCGGAGTATTTAGTTTACTGTTTGCATTTTATAGTTTATATATTCGTCTCATTTTACAGTATTAGGTTTTAGCCTTTGTGTAGTGTTTCCAGCTCTGTGGCTGGTTCATTGACGTTTGAGGTGACAACATCACTGAATTATTTGGCAGCAGCACAGACTGACTGGCAGCAAGAACGTGAGTTAACAAAACCCTGCTCTTTGTCTTTTTGTCCTGAAGTCTGCATTCCTGCTTTCAGCCAAGCTGTTTGTCAGTCATGTCACAAATACGCTAACAACCAAAATGTGTCTCCCTTAATGAAAACAGACTATCATGAAAACCAAATTACTTGAATACACACTTTGTATGTGTGACAGCCTACACCTGGTTGTAGAGGACTTAGAGAAGAGGAACTGCTCTTTTTTTTTTTTTTTCAAGTAGACTTTCCACTCAGGACTGAAAAACCTCTGAACATTAATTATAAAGTGTATCTTTAGAATGTCTGGGTTCAGTAGCAGGGTGGGATGTCTTAGTTTGAACACATTCAGCACATTGAGTCTCACTCCTGTTAAAGTTTTTGGCTTTTGGACTCAATCACATGAATTAAAAATGTTTTATGGGGAAATGCATCCATATCAAATGCTAAAATGTTCCTGTAAATTGTAAATAAAGGTTTTTGTGAAAGACTGAAGCTGTATGAATAAAATATGTTGACTGGATTAAGAAAGAAACTGCTAATCAGTGTGTTAAAACCTTCAGTTTGAACTGAAAAGCCAGGGGGTTGAAAATATCAGCTGCCACTGAAAACTTTCTTTCTGGTTTTTGTCTTCCAGAATCCAATGTAAGCACGTCCATTCAGGTCAACTCCACGGCCAAAGGGTCTGCTGCTGCCTGGGCTATTTTGCCTGTCTGTGAGTACACCACACACACACACACACACACACACACACACACACGTTATGACCAGAGCTTCCATTTGCTGTATCTCTGCATTCCATCATCAGTGCTGTTGGCCATGGCGTCGGCAGGCGGATACTTGATGTGGAGGAACTGGCAGCTGAAGAACCACAAGAGCATGAATTTCGACAACCCTGTCTACCTGAAAACCACAGAAGAAGACCTCAACATCGATATCAGCCGGCACAGCTCCAACGTGGGACACACCTACCCTGCAGTGAGTTAACAAAGTCAAAGCTTCATTCAAAGCATCAGCATGACCTGTAATGGATCCTCTGATCTGAAACTTGAATATATATTTTTGATATTCATTAACTATCAATAGTATATTCTAATCCAGAGTTTTACAAGTAAATCTCTTCTACCAAAGTTTATGTTTGAAAATATCTCAATCTTGAAATATCACTACTGTTTACACTGTTGTTGCAGGAAAAAAAGTAAAAAATATGTAAATCTAAATACAGGAGTTGTTGGAGGAGGAGTTGGATTTTAAAAACAATCTAATATATGCAATATAAAAGTGTTGTATAAATGGTATAAAGAAAAATGTAATAGAATTATACATATTTAAGTAATTTTCCAGGAAACTGTTAAGAGTCTGAAGCTTAGTAAAACTGTCAGTTATATTGCTGTTGTAAAAAAAGAATAGGTTATGGACTTCAGAGGATTTTCATTAAATTCAACACAAACACACAGTAAGGAGGCCTGTTAATAACCTTTAACTCACCCAGGCTGACAGACGGTAATCCTTAGTGCATTGTCACTGAAAACGCAAAGCTCTCTGCATGGAGATTAAACCAGCCAGAGCCACAAGATGACAAACTGTGTTGTCATTACCACAACAGTAAATTCATGCCAAAGGTTTGGACAGGGGGCAACTGATTATTGAGTGAGTGAAGCTGCCAGCATGGTGCTTTGTTCACCTTTCTCCTCAGTTAAACCTGCCATTTTGTGTACACAAGTATGCATCGTGACGTACATAATTCTCACTAATTCTGTGCTTTGGCAATGATACCAGACAAAAACAATAAAATCCAGTCTTATCCCTATAGCTGCATGTCTGAATGCAGCAGTTTTGTTTGAGTTGCTTCATAATAAAGCGGCTTTCACCAATCCTGAGACATTTCTCTGGACCAAAGTTCAAATGCAGTTTTCATACTTGAGAAAATGAGCCTGAGTGTGAACATCAATAGCATGGTTACTTGAGAGCATCATACATTCTCTAGGCTAGCAAACTAAGTAAGAATAGAAAGAGAAAGATAAATTTATTTAAAGATTACATGAAAGTGATACTTTAGTCATCCCAAACAACCTACTGAAAGCAGTTTTACTCCATTAAAATACGTAAGCCCCCCTGTCTAATAGTCATCTGAAAATTTAAAGGTTGGGTAGGTAATTTTTTTTCTAAACACAATTTGTTATATTTGAAGAAATCATCTTAACGTCCTGAAATCTAATTTATCTAGAATTTGAAAAATCTGGTATCTCTAACTCTAGTAATCCTGAAATAAATCCATTAATTTCATTTGCACTTAGTGAAATGATTGGATGGTCGACCTGCCTGTTACCTACAAAGCTGTCTGCACATGTACAGTCTGCCTGTCCACTCATTCCACAAGACCGGATTCTCATGTCGTGTCTTCACGGAGGCTTTTAGTGGTGTGCGTGTGAGCGAGCAAATGACACTTTGCACAATCATGTAATCAGAGACGTTATACGTGTGTGTTTAAGCTACCTGTGAGAGCGCATGCTTCTAGAAGCATGAGTGTACTTTCAGTGGTTTGTGTATGAATAACACCATTTTTCTGACGTTATAATCTCAATGTTTTTCACTTATCTGCCGTTGTATGAATGATACATGAAGTAGTTGGCCGTGATGCATTCCTTTCTGCAGCTGTTGGCAGGTAGTCCATGTTCGTGTGTTTCAGGGCATTCCTTTACTGAAAGGAGGGACTGGTCACTCCTGCTTGCTGCACATTACCTAACCTACAGTACCTTTAAATATCTGACTCAATTTATAAAATACCTGGCTCATTTGATAAAGTGTTATTTAACCCAATACATTGAATTTCTGTTTCTGTCTCTTTCCAGATATCCATAGTGAGCACAGAAGATGATTTATCGTGATCGTCTGACCTCTTTTACGGCAGCCCTTAACATTGCATGGCAACTCCTCTCTTCCATGCCAACGGTTGTCGTAGCAACAGCCCTAACATTACTACCACATGCCTTCCGAAGTGCATTATGTTATGTATGGTGAAGGATGTTCAGTTAATTATTAGAAGAACTATTACAAGAAATTGAGTGTCAAAACTATTTTCACACAGTAGGTCCAAAGTGTTTAGGAGACTTTATTTTATTATTACGTTTTTTGTTTTGTTTTTTTGTTTGGTTGTTTTTTTTTCTGGGGTGGGAGGGGGCACATCAAGCCCTGTTTTTGGGAACCAGATCAATACATCAACTCTGCTTTGATCCTGGATTGGGGCTCCTTTGTCCCCTCCGACCTTATTTATTTATTTATTTTTTCAGTCTGTGAATGGGTCAAGGTTCGATTCCTTCCTTTGTTCCTGGCCTGAAACTTCATGTTTTCATCTCATGCGCAGACGTTTGGGAATATTTATGTACAATCATGTTTTGGGTGGTTATATCAATTTCAAAATATAGGTTTTTGTAGATTTTTTTCTGTTTTTATTTGGCAGTCTTGATTTCTTTCAAACATTACCTCCTAGATCACATTCTTACAAAGCGCTTATTTCAGTCTGTGTTAAACATAATTCTCTAATGTTATTATAAAAACTGTGTAAGGATCCATATGGTTGAAGCATTTGTAAACATTGTAAATATTTTCATCAACACTCAGAGATGTGAGCCAATCTGGTTTCTCAATGCACTTTGATCAAATGTTCCTCTGTAAATAAGATTGTATACATTTGACTTGAATTAAATTTTTTGCTATGGTTGGGTATTGTACCAGGGTTTGAACCATTAACGAGAACCATGACATAAACAAAATGAATTTGGTAAACTATTTTGTATGTTTGTGTGCTGTTGCTGTGTACTTTTTCTAGCCTTGTACAGTGATGAGGGGGGGATACTATGAAAATAAAAGCTCTGTATCTGTGAACAAACTGATTTGCAAACCACTTCAAAATAAAATGGCTACCCACAAATTTGTTCAGAAAAAAAATGTCATCTTTGTATCCTGCTTTTATAGATTTTGTTCCATAGAACTCTGAATGTTTTTGATTGATCCTTTATTCAGTAACATTGACATGGTGTTGAACATTTTTATTTACTGAAACCTATAACATTTCACATTGACCTTTGTTAACCAAAAGATGGACTATATACAGGAAAACCGTCTCACCTGACATTGATATGCTCTAATTCTCGAGACTTGTCATTGTTTCCAAATCTGTTCCAAAAGTTCTCTATGCAACTGCTGCTGTCCGTGTTCCCCTCATGTTCCAGTACACCTCAATAACAAATGCCCAGTCAGTCTTTACATACTCGGTACCTTTTGATCAGAAAATTATTGTCATTGGGATAGGACTCTTTCTCACTGCTGTTGCTTTGGTGTTCCTGCAGGATAACAGTGGGTTGTTCGCTGTATTTGGATCCACGGTGATGAGACGCAGAAATGGGTAAAGCTTGGTCCAGCGCTTGGATCTTTATCATGGCAGTAAGATGTCAGTTACAGCCTGTGGTATCTTTGTCTATTCCATATGAAAAATGGCTTGTATTTGATTTTTGATCCTTGACAGAGCTGCTGTCACATCCTCAAAGTATCTGAGAGGAGGATTATTGATGCTGGGTAAGTCTGCAGCTTCACTGAAATGTGTCAGTGAAGTGTAATTCTGTAAAAACTGGATGTGATCCGATGTGAATGAGAGCTGCTGTAGCTCAGCAGCTTTCCTCTTCAGCTCCTTGATCTCCTTCCCCAGTTTCCCCTGAAGCTTTTTTACTTCACTCGCTTCAGTTTTCTGCTGGGATCTGATTTGCTGAATCACACCAGATATTCTTTCTTCAATGAGAGAAGTCAGCTGAACTAGTGTAACCTCTGTGATAGTCACCGCTTCATCAGCTGACGAATCGATAGTTTCCACTTGCTTCTGAAGAACCTCCATGTCTCTCTCTCTGATCTGGATTCTCTGCTGCATTCTTTCCTGATTCTCGTTGAGTTCTCTCTGCCTCTCAGCCCTCTCTGTTATAGCTGACACTGCGTCATGGCCTCTATGTTCATCTATGCAGCAGAGATAACAGATACACTGCTGGTCAGTGCGACAGAAAACCTCCATCACCCTAGAGTGACGAAAGCAGATGTTAGCCTGTAGGTTCTTGGTGGGGCTGACCAAACTGTGGCTCTTTAAAGCAGGCACACCACGATGAGGCTGGAGATGTTGCTCACAAAGGGAGACCAGACAGTGGAGACAGGATTTGAGGGCTTTCAGCTTTCTCCCAGTACAGAGATCACAGGACACGTCGTCAGGTCCAGCATAGCAGTGACTAGCAGGAGCAGCTTGGAGTCCGAGCTTCTTCACGCGATCCACTAAATCTGCTAACATGATGCTTTTCACCAGGGCAGGCCTCGAGGTGAACTGCTGTCGGCACTGTGGACAATTGTAGATCATCCTCTCATCTTCATTCCAGTGACTTTGAATACAGTTCATACAGTAGCTGTGTCCGCAGGGAATAGTCACCGGATCCTTCAGTAGATCCAGACAGATCGAACAGGAGAAGCTTTTGTCATCCATCTGAACTTCTTTCTGTCATTTCAACCCAGACAGTGAACGTGATTTTCACCTCCTATTGAGCTGCGCTGAGCCTAAACAAAGCTGCTTTTTCCCCACACTGGCTTGTTTATTTGCAGTGAGCAGGGCGTGTCAGTCTTTTTACCTATCATCAAACCGGATCATCTGGACTTGATGTGACAGAAAGAGGCGGGCTTGTGAGGAAGCATTCAAAGAGGAAGTAAGGAATGGCAAAAA
Source organism: Brotula barbata (assembly GCA_900303265.1). NCBI lineage: Eukaryota > Metazoa > Chordata > Actinopteri > Ophidiiformes > Ophidiidae > Brotula > Brotula barbata. Next base: position 53,579 of record OMNV01005507.1, on the reverse strand, counting down.
ACATTTTAAAAAAGTTTCCCGTGTGCTATGTCACCTCTCAGGCAGGGAGAGTTGAATGGAAAGGCAAAGTGGTTGTCAAGTTTATCTTCATTCCAGACATGTGAAAAGCGTATAGGTTCTCGTCTTCCCAGTTGAACATTCTCCTGACAATAAGATGACGAAAAACAACTTTACATTTGAAAGTTATGGCATTTTAGACGCTTTCAATTTGAGCAGTGGGAAAATGTTTTGCTTTGCTCATTGTGCATCAGTGGCTATAATGAGAGAGATTGAGATTGAAGGACAGAGAGGGACAAATGGACATGGTGAGAGGGATTGATCAATGATAGATCGAGATCAGAAGAGGAGAAAGGTTTACTGATGGTAGTGAGAGGGAGGATAGCACGGGAGAGGGATTGATTGACGGGTAGGGAGAGAGGAACACGTCGACAGAGAGAAAGGAGAGATCAACTGGAGGTTGAGAGGGAATAATGGAGAGCGGGATCAGGAGAAAGGCTGAGAGGAGGATAGAGGGATCAAGATGGAGGGAGGAATTAAGAAGGATGTAGAGGGAGGGACGAGTGTGGATAATAGCATTTAAAACTTTAAGCATGAAGGATTATCTCAGTCTGCAGCTTTACATGATTACACTCAGTTCACCTTCTGTGTGTGTGTGTGTGTGTGTGTGACATGTACTGTCATTTTGGTCTGTGCTGTCAAATATTTTCTGTGTGTCTGATGTCATGTTCTCTGCGCATGTCAGATTTCACCATGTGTCAGAAGACGTCCGAGCTGCCAGATGTCTCTACCTGCAGGTTAACTTCAGTTTAAGGCCCACACACTGACACCCGGGTGTCACCATGCTGACCCTGCTGAGGGTCCGCCGGAGGAGCTCGTTAGCTGGATTCCAACTGGATGTACGAACTCCGAGCGTCGGAGAACCAGCAGACGACCCAGACTTCACCGAAACGTCAGGGAAGCCATGGAGCTCCGATCAGGTCAAACACTTAAATATTATTATTTAGTGTAGATGTATTTTTATTCTGTTTTAAAGCTGTTGGGACGGCTATGACAGGATATGGTCCGTCCCAAAACTTTATTATTTAGGATTATTATTAATGGGTGTGAATGAGTTTAATTTAATGGTAAAAAGGACAATCAGGTAATTTTACTGGATTCAGTTTGAGAAAAATACAATGAGAAAATTATGATTTTATGTTCAATTTTCAATGACCATCTAAACTCAAATCTTACAACTTTTTAAAAATTAAAAGCCGTAAGGCTGAAAATAAAACAACTCAGGATATTGATGTTTAATTGATTATTGATTAATCACTGTACGAATCTAATCGATGACGATAATATTTGACAACATTTGTGTTTGTTCTATGCATTTTGTGCAATTATAGCAAAATGTTTTTGAGTCCAACACTCGAGGGCGCCGTTTACCTTTTCTGTGCAGACATCAGCAGTCGGCAGAGGAAGATCCTGTAAATCAGGTTACAAAGATTCAGGCGAGCTGCAGCAGTATTTTGGTTATAAACCTTGATTGCAGCACAGATATCAGATTTATTTTTTATATTTACATTGTTCAAATATAAACATATTGGAAAAGAAAATAACATCAGGAGCATCCTTGACTGACATTTATGTACTTTACTCACTCGCTAATTGAGCACAACAGTATTTGTTTGCCAGATTTGTTCAGTTAGAAGTATTTTTTTTTAAGCATTTTAGACTAAGTGTGAAGTTTTCCCTCCCAGCCGCTCCCCAGACTGCTAATACTCACTTTAGAACTTTATTTCAAACCAACTGTGGCGAACTCTCGAATGAAGCGAGTAAAATCCTGGCCTTGATGGAGTTAGCACAGCTTCAAATATAAAATCCGTCTCCATGAAGGCTTTCTTTCATATAATTATAAAGGATGAGGTCAGCGACATCTACGATCTTTATTCCGAGTATGAAGATGAAGAGGACGATGAGTTTCTGGTTTCCCCATCCTGCCCATTGCCGTCTCCAACTAAACACCACACGCTCAACCTCAATGTCGGCGGAACGGTAATTTAATGTCAATTTTTGAAACCACAAAGTGTCACTTTACATGTAATTTGGGTTTGAAAGCTTTTAGCCGTTGCTTGTGTTTTATTCTAATGTGCTCCAGGTTTACCACATACCCAACAGATTAGCCGCGTGTTATCCAAGCACACGGATCGGTCGCCTGGCCACGTACACGGACCACAGCAGGAAGTTGGATCTGTGCGATGACTACATCACCCAGAACAACGAGTTCTTCTTCGACCGGGACCCCAAAATCTTCCATAACATCTCCAACTTCTACAGGTGTGATATTTATCTTTGATTATATTTCCAAGGATCTTAATATCAAGTTCTTAGTGCTTTTTTCAGTGAAACTCAACCTTTGTTTGTAATCGTTGTAAAATTGTGTCTTTATCTAGAAAAACAAACATTTTCCTCTTCTCGCCCTGTAACCTCTAACCTCACATCCTATCCTTTGGTCTCTGTCCTCCTCATCAGGACTGGGGTGTTGTGGATTAAGGATGAGCTGTGTCCCCGTAATTTCTTGGAGGAGATCAACTACTGGGGTGTCCGGATTAAAAACTGCCAACGCTGCTGCCGCATCTCCTTTGAGGAGCGACAGGACGAGCTGAACGAGCAGCTGAAAATACAGAAGCAGTTGATGGCACAGGTGGTTCTTCAACCCGGCACAGTTATTTCCTTACTTATTCTTCCAGTCATCCAAAAACCTGACCAGACCTCGAACAGACCACAAACAGACCACGACCAGACCACGACCAGACCACGAACAGACCACGAACAGACCACGACCAGACCACGACCAGACCACGAACAGACCACGACCAGACCACGAACAGACCACGAACAGACCACGACCAGACCACGACCAGACCACGAACAGACTACGACCAGACCACGACCAGACCACGAACAGACTACGACCAGACCACAACCAGCCCACGAACAGACCACAAAAAGACCACGACCAGACCACGACCAGACCACGAACAGACCACGACCAGACCACGAAAAGACCACGAAAAGACCACGAAAAGACCAAGACCAGACCACGACCAGACCATGTGACCTACAAAGATACCCAAAAGTCTGAATAACATTTAAATTGAATCAGCTCATAAAAATGTGTGTAAATGCTACATAGCTTCAGATTAACTTATCCACATGCTACCAACAAGGGAAGATAGGGACAAGATAGGGCTGAGTGAAAAGGTCAGAATTGAAAAAGTCAGCATCCTGACTTTACTCTCAGACTTCAAATGATCTTTTTCTTCCAGATTATTACCCTGCGTGCAGAACATTAATTACTATAAATTCATACGCGTCCATAATGACGTCCGATGCAAACAGACCGCATAGAATGGAGAGAAGTCAGTTAATCGACTTTAATTATCACCTCAGATCATCGAACCATGAAATCCCGTGACATTTGACCACGGGAAGCGTCGCGGTGACGGTCTTTTGGTATCGTGCTGCTCTGCTCTGCTGTGCTTCAGGTCGCCGTGCAGGAGAACGAGGACTTATTTCACGGCATGGCCTTCGGTCACGCCCGGAGAAACATCTGGAACCTAATGGAGAAGCCGTTCTCCTCTGTCCTCGCCAAGCTGATGGCGGTCGCCTCCTCTGTCTTCGTGCTGGTCTCGCTGGTTGCCATGACGCTCAACACAGTGGAGGAGATGCAGTATAAGGTGTGTGACAGACAGATACCGCTTTGTTTTAAACCTGCCCGTAAGAGATACAAATGAGAAACTGATTACTGATGTATGAATGTAATAATTAATCACTTACAGACCGATAAATGAACTGATGTTTATTACACTTTAAGCCAAACGGCTCAGGACTTTGGATAAAATGGCTGCAGGCCACATCCTGATGCATTTCCTGTTTTCATTTCACAGCCTACAGAGCAATCAGTACCTTCAACCCTGTCACCTTTAACCCCTCATTTTCAACATATAAGGTCTTTATTTGTGTGTGTGTGTGTGTGTGTCAGATGCCATCAGGCGTGCTGAGCGGCAGGTTTTACGGTGAGTATGTTGAAACATTCTGCATCACCTTCTTCACTCTGGAGTACCTGCTGCGTCTCGTGTCCACGCCCAACCTGCGGCGATTCGGATGCAGCATGCTGAACACGGTGGACCTCGTCGCAATCCTGCCGCACTACCTGCAGATGATCCTGGAGCGCTTCGATGACGACGACACGCACACACACTCGGGAGACATTGAGACGGTGGCCAGCGTTGGAAAGGTGATGATTTTAATCAGCGAACATCACGAGGGAAAACCTGATCGGAGTAAAAACACAATTATAGTCAAGAAAACAGATATGTAATTTAATGGTATTAATAAAAAGATAATAAGTTATGTAGTTTGCGTTTTACTGCTGTGATTTTCGTCATGTGTGGATTCTTTGTCGTCCCTGACTGTGTGTAGGTGGGTCAGATTCTCAGGATCATGCGTCTGATGAGAATCTTCCGGATCCTGAAGCTGGCCCGTCACTCCACTGGCCTCCGAGCGTTCGGCTTCACGCTGAGGCAGTGCTACCAACAGGTCCCTAAACCTGGTCTAAACTCTCAACTGGTCCCATCTGAAGCATCAAATTCATGAATTACAGTGATGCTGTCAGACTGAAGATGTTTGTTTGTGCAGGTGGGCTGTTTGCTGCTGTTCATCGCTATGGGGATTTTCATGTTTTCAGCCGTGGTGTACACTGTGGAGCACGACGTCCACAACACCAACTTCACCTCCATGCCACACGCATGGTGGTGGGCTGCTGTAAGTCTACACACACACACACACACACACACACTTTTTCTTCCCTTTATAAATGCACTTGTAATTGTCTGGCTGTGGTGATGTTCACATGCAGCCATAGTCTTTGTCACCTACTATATACTGACCTCGTCATATTGGTGTTTTTGGTGAAACCTGCAGCCTCCTCTAAGGCTTACCTCGTCCTTATGTGGTAATCCAAACAAATATTCGTCCAGACACAGCACATTCCTGTGCTAACCTTGAGGGTGCTTACGTTGAAGTGGCACGTCTGTTTATTGGGGTTACTGCAGCTCAAAACAAAGAAAGAGGAGACCAAACACTCTGATACTGTAATGATGCAAAGTTGTGAGAAAAAAAACAAAACTAGGACAAATTTTGTCAATCACTCACAAACCACTCACCACTAACGAATTTACAATCTGTATAATCTCAGGGAATATCCAAGTGTTTTTCTGTCAAATTCTGAATTAAATTGAACACCTCTGGTAGCATTAATCCAGATTCTGGTCTTACTGTGTCCTCCTCTGCCCCTCAGGTGAGTATTTCCACGGTGGGCTATGGCGACATGTTACCTGAGACCAACTTGGGCCGCATCTTCGCTTTCGCCTGCATCTCCTTCGGCATCATCCTGAACGGCATGCCCATCTCCATCCTCTACAACAAATTCTCCGACTACTACGCCAAACTCAAATCCCACGAGTACACGGCCGTCAACAAGGCCCGCGGCGAGCTGCGTCTCACCAGGAGGGCGGCCAAGAGGTTCACAGAGTGCTGCGAACGCCGTCCGGCCCAGAGCGTCTCACATGCACTGACCAAACTCCCAGCACAGACTAAGCCAGGTAAAATCTAATCCAAGGAAATTAGATGACTGATGAAATTGTGAAATCTGTTTTTTTTCTTCTGTACTTTACAGCATTTTTAACATTTCCAATTTTTGTTTGAGGATAAATTGTAGTTAATTTCATCTTTCTTTAAATGCATGTGGTAAATTTACAAAAACTTCCACGCTGTCCTAAGTCCATTCGACCCAGCACCATGTCTGTCCCTTTCCCTCGCTCATGTCCCCTGATCTCCTCGATATAATCCAGAATCGAGGGAATGAAGGTCAGCACATCTGAATTAATGAGATTTGGACTCAACATCTGGATGATATGAAACCAGTTTAATGTTTAATATCCTCATCTCTCAGTAATAAACCTACGTATGTCTCCTGATACAAAGCTGCCCCTCTGTGCTTCAGATTGTGGTTGGATGAGGTATGAAGGTCGTCTGATTGAATCCTGTAAAGCCGATTTGTAAACACGAAGCTTCTCGCTTGGCCTCGGAGCCACGGTTTCTCTTCCTGCATGGCAGATTAAACGGAGTGATTCTTCCATACACTACAGATTAGAGTGCTGACACTGCATTTCATTATATTTAATAATCTGCTATCATGCTAACTTTTTGGGACTAATTATTTCCAAGTTGTTTCTGTGACGCAGAGTGATGTTGGCTAGCTAAGGACTCATGGTATATTACATACAGGCCTTATTCTTTGTTGTACAGAGGGGGTTGTTGATTTTCAGCCAGGGCATCAGAAAGGATTAGGATTTATTTTATGTATGTTTAATGTTTCTCTGCTCTTTAATCTTTTATTCATTTGATTTTGGGACCTTTATTTGTGAAAGTCGCTGTATGAATAAGCCTGATTCTCTTTCTGCATTGTGCCCACACGCATATTGTGCAAACGCGTTACAATTTGTGTTCACACACGATGATTATCTTGTGTGTGGACACAAATTCCACACTTTAACTTGTGGCTGTGACGTGTTGTCCACTCTCCCATAGATTCTTACAAGGTGGGCAAAAAATGTTAAGTTTTGACTGAGTGTGGCTCCAGTGCGGCCTGATCTCTAACAGAATGGCCACGTCGCTTTGGAAAACAAGTTTAGTGTGTTTGTTAGTACGTTATTTACTAATTTTAGTTTTTAACCGTGGATATAACTAACACAGCTTCCTTGTAGGTTTGTAACTGTTTCTCGCTTGATATTGAGCAGCAGGTCAGCCACAGACTAGGAACCAGAGAGCAGAACTACATTTACGACTGTCCAAATATGGAAAATTACAAAGATACAGCAAAGTAGATTTTAAAATGTGAATAATGGAATACATCTGTTGGAAAAACAAAAACAAAACCCCATTGATTTTTGTAAAGTTATTGTTTAAAGCACCTCTTAGATCTGCAACACAAGAACAAAACTGTGATTTTGAATCTTTTAATCTTTTCAACAAAAGCGATAAGAAAATACAATTTTCTGTCTTCAGGGGGCGCTGCTTCATGAATGTATCAACACAATATCAAAATAAATATTATTGGATTGTGAGTTGTTTTACTGATATTCGCACATTTGTAGCTCGTTATTTTAACCCGTCTGTGCTTAAATCCACCTTTTGTACAACAGGGACAGCAATCAAGGGGGCCTCACAAAAAGAAGGGGTCCTGGATCCCCTGCCCACCCTGACGTGGATAAGCGATATATAGATAATGGAGGGATGGATAAGTTTAGCTTAAAGTGATGCATCAAACTATAATACAGGACAAGGGTCATAAAAATTGCTGTGGACCAAATAAATCCTGCACTCTGCAGATCTCAACATCATTCTGGACAGCAAGTGGTCAATCGGGTGCAAATTTTTCTTTTGCTCCATCTTAGTTTACCACCTTTGTGGTGTAACCATTACCTGGAAGTAATTCACTGCTGTCAGAGAGTTGAAGTTTCCATTTACTTACAATAAACACAGATATAAACTGGGCCCTCAGTATGAACATTTGACCACTGAAAGGTCCACGAATCCAGCAGCAGACGCTGATCCCAGACCTTCCCGCTGATTCCGCTGACGGAGTGAAAGTGAAATCTGTATTTCCGAGTCTCTACTTGTTCAGGTTCTCCAGCAGGATTTCGGCTCCTTTGTTGTTGCTGAGGCTCTTCAGCTCAGGCATTATGGACTTTAGGGCGGACTTCACCTCTGTAGCCAGAGCTTTGTCACAGCTGTTTAGTAAGCTACAAACACACACAAAAGAGATGGTAAGGTTGCAATCTATAACAAGTCTTAACCTGTGTTCAATCTGAAGTAAACGCTGACCTGGGCTTTTATACCCAATTTCCTTGTGTTTTTGATGTTTTAATGAGAAGTTTCTCTGTTTTCTCACAACTAGTCTTGGATTTACATTTTCAAATGCAAAACCAGTTGATTGATAATTATGATTTATTTTATATTTCGTTTGACTGTGTATATCTGCTGAGGGATATAGTCCGTATCGCTAAGTTCACATCCAGCAGTGTTAGACCTTCTCTATCAGACGATGGATACGGGACAGACAAAAGTGATATACACAGGAGGTCCTCATTAGAAAATTAGATTCTTTATCAAGCAGTGATCAACATCCCCACAAGCTCAATCTTTGTACTTTAAAAGAAAACGTGGTTTTTTCATCCCACAGCTACATTTGTCTATGAAATGTAAGAAAGAGACATCATGAATCAGTCAAATGACTTGTGTTATATAAGATGCATGTGAATCAGCTTCCATCACATAATGAATGTATCAATATACAAAACCACCACTGGGGGTCGCTGGTTACTGCTTTGTGCTGCTGGCTAGACAAGTGCGCTGTACTGACCTACAAAGCACCATGGCCCCTCTGTTGACTTTGGCCCAGGTCTTTAGGTTGTCCATCCCCACTGTGTCCACTAGGATTCTGCTAAACCGCTCTAAGAGGTCAAGAAAGGCAGACACAAATGGAAAGAGAAAGAAAGAGAGAGAGCACAGACGTGTCACATTTTACTCAAATTGTAATCTTTTTCTTCTCTATCACAAACATGGTTATAGCTTCTAATTAGTTTAGATAAAATGATGTGTCACCTTCTTTCCCAGCCTCTGTCAGTGTGAGGTCTTGTTCTATGAGCCACTTCAGCACCAAATGTCCTGCTGGATGTTCGGCCATATGCAGCTACAAAAGAAAAACAGATAAAACCATATTAAAACCTGAAAATCCAACAACCAGAAACCTGCCAGATAGTCATACAGAGATTCTTCTGCAATTGAGGGACATCAAAAACACTTTTGGCTCATTTGTGCTGTACAATTTAGTGAATGTGAATTTTCCTACAGGCAGCAAATGAAGGACAAATTTAAATGGACGTTTCATTCCAAACATTTCCTTTAATTAAACACCACATGGATCAATTAGAAAACAAAATAAAAATGGTAACTGACACTCTGTTACTAATCATCTGTAAAAGTAGTCCACAGGCATTCAAACACACACACACACCCCCACCTGTCCATCAATCCCGCCCGGCACCACCTCCTGCTTGGCCAGCTGAGCCACGGCCGTCATGGCGGGCCTCAGATCTCCGCAGGCCGAGCCCAGGATGTCACTGACTGTGACGCTGGTCGCCTTATCCATCACCATGGCGGCGGCGTTTTCGCAGAGATACTCCAGCAGTGGGGGGGAGACAACCTCCAGCAGCTCCTTCCTTCGGAGGGCTGTGTCCTTTTTACTGAGGACACAAAGACAGAAGCTTGAGCATCGTGCAAATCTTACTATGTAAAATAATGCCGCCCTGCGACGTCTGTACCTGTGCGCATTGCCGTCTCCTTTCTCCAACACCTTGATGATCTCGGGCAACAGGTGAGCCGGATCTCTGGGATTCAGCAGGTACAGCAGAACCTTTTTACCATATTTATTACTGATCACCTCCTCCAGAGACGATAAGATCTCCTGAAGCGGTGAGGAACAGGGAGAGAGGAAAGAAGGGATTATTTTCACAGGCATACACATTTTTAAACCCTTTTTTTAGGTGGATTAATATCACAAAACCTTCACTGTGTTATATCAGTAATTATAACGTGGCATCAAACTCACTGATAACACGGCCTGTTTCACCAGCTTGGTGTCGTCCACACAGTCGAACATTGCCAGAAGAACCAGGTGACCGTACTCCCCCTGAAGACCAAAATCCACCATCAGTGAATTCAACAAATCAAATATTCAAACGTCTGGACATGCAGGATGAAGACAAACTCACCGTGGCAAACTTCACCATGTACGTCTTCATGGTTTTGATGATGACCTTTCTGTCCTGAAATGAGAAAAAAAAAAAAGACATGACAAAGCAAACATTAAAAACAAGCACAACATAATGCGTGTGTGTGTGTGTGTGTTCACATGCCTTTGCTGTCCCGTGCCACAGACAATGCATGGCTACACGTGCTCCGTCGTGCGTGTGTGCCATGTAGACGACGGACTCTCTGATGGACTCGATCATCTCCTGCTCGCATCAAAAAAAAAAGAAAAAAAAGGAACAAATGAGTGATTTGCATACACATTACTAACTTTAAATACACACACACACATGAACATACTGACCGTTCTTTGTTTGTCCGGTGCAAACAAGAAGAAATCCAGAAAAACTTTATGAACCAGAGAGTGTTTGATAACCTGCTCTCTGAAACGCAACAAACAGAATCATGTGAGTGTGTTTTTAAATATATAAAATACTGAATAAAATGTAAAACACCTCTTCAGCTTCCTCACTCAAAAAAGTGCACAGACTTTATTTGTAAGTTGGAACTGTGAAAAACTTAAACTTGTGAACTTTTTTAAATAACCCAAACTTTGATCTTTTTTAATGGGCAAATTTATAAAGGTTTTGTCATTTTAAGCACAAAAAGAGAAAAATGCGTAAGTGATTTTTGACAATAATCCCACGCCATCAGATCCAAGCAGCATCAATTTGTGTGTGTTGGTTCAATGTTGTGCATCAATCTTACTTCTGTGCCATTGGAGTAAGAATCTGCTTCGTCTCGTCGATGATGTTGTTCAGTTTGCTTGGATTTACCTCCAGGACTTTCTCTAGCGTGTTACACACAGACGACTGCACAGAAGGACACAGGGAAGACATCATCATCATCATCTTCAGCAGGACGCGACAGGTCAGGGTCTTCCACTCCATCAACTTTTTAGGAACTCAGAAACTTTCCTTGGTTTTACCTCTTTGTGTTGTAGTGACAGTAGACTTAACATATCACGATAGTCTACAGCGGATGTTGATCACATAAGAATGCTCATTTTTAAGTTCTCTAATCTTTGTGATTGCTACGTGTATAGGTTGATCACATAACGTTTGACGCACTAAAGCTTGTGTGCGTGTACCTTGCAGACAATGAATGTGTTCCCGTACAACTCCTCCGTCAGCATCAGTCTCTGTGCCAGCACGGCTTTGTCATTATAAGCGTACTCGATGATCACTGAAGCGGCAGCATGCCGGAGCAATGGCCGCACCTGACCTTTGAATGTTTGGATGACGGCTGCCACCAGCTCCTTATTCCTTTCCAGAAAAACAAAAACACACACATTTAACAAACCAGCTAACACGCACAAATATCCATTCAACAGGATGTAAGTCCAACAAAGAAGCTGAGTCGACTCACCCATACATCAGCAGCTTCTTCACCACGTGTCTGCCATACTGAGACTTACACAGTCCAATGACGTCCTCTGTAGGAGACGCCAACGCAGAGGGTCAAGATTCACACATGAAATGATTTTGTTCCACACAAGGAGCACATGGCGATAGAAAAAAAAGCAACCATTTGTCTTCCAAACATTATTGGAAAAAAAAAAAAAGTTTCTTAGTTTTTCCACTGAGATCGATATTGGCAGTGGGAGCCGTGTTCAAATCCAGCTCCAACCAATATTCTGTGTCGTATTTACGTTGGGTTTTCATGTCCTATCTACAAAGACCAGCAGCTTAGAAACTACAGAACGTAACATGTTGTTAGATCGCTCTGCATTTCACGGTAGATGGCTGATGTTTTACGAGAAAATGACAAGACAGACAGGATGCTGGACGCAGACAGACATTGAGACAGACATTGAGACAGACATTGAGACAGACATTGAGACAGAGAGCCAGGAGGCTGGACATCAATATCAGAATGAGGAAAATGAATGTAGGAGGAAGTAGTACAGAAAAACTTTGCAGCAAACCTTTAAGTTCTTCAAACACTTCTTGTCTTTGCTCGTTGCTGCCAAACTGGATGAAACACTGCAGCACTCGCACTGAGTCATGAGCGAACGCCATCTAGAGGGAGGAGGAGGGACTTAAATGTTTCATCGTGACATTTTGCATAGCTAAAATGCACTAAAATGCTTTATTTTCAAGTGTTATTAGTGGTAACATAGCCTGTGCACTGACGGGCAATCCTAAAGTAACAGGCGATACCAAAAACAAAGACAAACCTGTTTGGCTTTCCCACGGATCAGATCATGAAGATCCTTCATCAGTTTCTTCTTCAAACTGCTGTCACAGTTTTTCCTGCAAGACACAAACACAACTGATAAATATGCATTTTGTTGCAAAGTAATGTTGACATCCAGCTGCGGCATTATGGAGATATTTGGACCTTTATGGATGCCTTTGCTTTAACACTGCAAATATAGAACATATTAATGTGTAATCAAAATCTATATTGCTTTATTCGTCAAATATCAAATGTACACAGGAATATGACTTGTTACAGTGCAGTCAGCAAGAATGAAAAAGTCAGAGTCCTGGTTTGCAGGAAAACAAGTTAAAAATCCTATCACTATCACAATAAGCCAAATGTTCCTTGAATACAAAAACACAGGAGCATCTTTTTGTTTAGTCTCAAATCATTCTCTCATTAAATTGTCATGGTGATGGCTCACTACTCCTCTACCCATGGGCCTCAGTAACTGGAGCCAATGGAGCCCATGTAGGAGAATCCACCCACAGCCGTAATTGAGTTGTGATTGAGTTGCTCACATTCAACAGAACATAAAAGTGCACAGTGGGACCTGTCTGTCTGTCTGTCTGTCTGTCTGTCTCTCTCTCCTAGGGTTACATCATCATCATTATCATTTAGCCTTTCATCAATGACGCTGATTTTTTCAGGATAGTCTTGTTGTTTGTTCTGATGATTTCATGCATCTAGGTGTGTGTGTGTGTGTGTGTGTACCTTCTTAGCTCTCCCCACACTCGTTTGGATTGGCAGATAATCTCAAACATGTCCTTCCTCTCCGCCTGCTGTCGATAATTCTTCAGATCTTTCTTTCTCTGCTGTCTGTTCTTCTTCATCTCCTCCTCTGTCAGCTGCTTCTTCTCCTTAAACTCACTCGTTTTCATCCTCTTAGCCCCAGGACCTGATCGTGCAATCAGAGACCGTTAGCATCATGGTAATTTGGTTCTGTATGTTCATGTGAAAGAGGCTGGAGAGCCAATGACAGGCTGTCTCACCTTGCTCTTCTTTTGATGTCCTTCCTCCTCCTCCTTTCCCTGTCTGAAATTTCCTCTTCATAGCCCCATGTCCTCCTTTCGAGAACTTAAATTTCTGCTCTTTCTTTCCTCCATCCCGAGTATTTCCTGGTTTGTTTTTCTTCTCTGTATTGTTGTAGGGTTTGAAGGGCTTTTTCCCACCTGGTTTCCCACCAAATTTGGTCCCTATTGAGTCTACGCAGATTGAGACACGGTGTTAGAGGACATTTAACGCAAAAGACAGCATACAGTTATTAGATGCTGTTCAACACTGAATCGTACCTTTTCCTTTGTGTGTCATCTTCTTTCCACTTTTCGGGGAGAATGTTTTTTTTGGTTTGGCCTCCATCCTGCAGCCCACCGGCATGAAACAGATGCAATACATAAAAATGTCATGGTTATTGTTTCCAATTTATATATTGTATATCTTCCCAAGAACGCATCATTGTACTCTTTATAATGATGGGCACCTTGGTGGTAAAGAGTGTGAATGTTCCTCTTACTTCATTACATATTCTTTTTTAGTGTTAATCATTTCTGCTTGCCAATGTTCTGTCGTTGTGCTTCTAAGGTGTCTATGATGCCTGCTGCTTGGTTCTTAGCAGCTGACAGTTTAACTTTTTAGAAAGCTACATTGCAGGAAAAGGGTTGCACAAGAAAACCATAATTTAAGACCTTCGTACGATAAGCAATCAAAAGTAGTATAATCATGTTTACCGTGAGTTCTATTAAGTAAATACAACTGAAACTTTCCTTACATGTTAAAATAACTAGCCTCCAGAATAATTACTTATTAACTGCAGTTGACAAACAATATAAGACAATCAATAAAGAGTATAACATTGCAGTTTTGATACGACACTGTGTGGCCTTTATTTGAGCTATTTTTAAAGTAGATCACTGACTTTGACTTTTTGATAAACCCGTTTCACATTTTTATGCTGTTACTTATACGTGTCTTAATGCTCACTGGTTGTAAACACACACAGCAGTAAGCTCAGCATAACCGAGAAACTGAAACGTTTAACGCAGCTAAAAAGCATCGCTGTGGCCATAAATATTGCAACAACACACTTTATAAAACGTTTTAAAGACGTATCTTACATTTAGGGTAAAGATGCACGTTTGTCCGGCTCCGTCCCATGTGTTCTGTTACAAACCGACTTACGGCAGAAGACGTCCAATCAAAGTGAATCTTCAAAGCCGTAAAAGAAAGGTGTTGCGACACCGGAAAGAGGTTAAAAAAATAAATAATTTAACAAAATTAGTCATTAAAAGACCGATATACGCCCGATTACCCGCGGCATGTACATGATGTAGAATTTTGATATAAATTGTATGATTTACATGACACAGCTATTGTTTTCAGCGCGTTGTCGTAAAGCGGCCATGTCTGTTTACACGCTGCATTTTAAAGTGGCAGACGCGGCACTTAAGACCTTTTGGATATATGCAAGATTTTTTCATATATTTTAGTGCCATTATTAGTTTGTATTTCCTTCTATTATTTTTGCCTAACCCTTACTTAGCTATATTTTATTAGACAAATTTGCTGTTTGTGCCATATAAGTGAAAATAATTGAGATAAGGAAGTCTAAAAATGTTAGATTTTCTTCTACTTTTACTTGCATTTTATCTTGAGTAAATCTTGAAAATAAAATGTCTTATCATAAAGCCTGTTGAGCAATATGAGATCTGAGTGTTGCTTGGTTGTTATTTTGACGTTTGAATGGATCAAGGCCAAAAGGTTTTTGGAATTTAAAAAAAATGCTCACTTGCATTTGTATCTTGCTCTTTCCCAGTCCTCCACAGTGGGGAAAGTTTTGTAGCCCCCCTGCCACAAACAGCCTCAAAATCACATCCACATTCACAGCAGGGCCTCAAAGTCTGCATGATGCCCTTGGAGGTCACATGGCAGATCATTCCTTCAGGGGTAAAATTAGAAAGTAAAGGTTGAATGGATGGAAATGAACAAACTACTCACATTTCCTGTTGTGTATTTCTACAATCATTGAAACTGTGTTACGGCGGTAACAATGGAGAACATAAAAGGGCTGCTGTCTAATATTGAGAACTTCATCACCCAGCCTGCCTGGTAGTTCAGTGAATTGTCATCAGTCGTTTCCTAGCAACGCGGCCAAACTAAAATGGACCCCGAGAGTGGGAAACGCTCTGAGGCGAATTAAGAAGGTAGTATCCACTACGCAGAAAGTCACGTTTACACTGTTCAACAACTAACTAGTTCTGTACGTCTTACTAAAAATAAAAATGTATTTATCACCGCTGAAACGGAACAGGTTTCCCGTTTGGTTTGAGCGTCCACGGACACTGACTACCGAGCGGCGCTGACTTTGACGTCATTGGGAGAATTTTGTTCCTAAACGTCGCGGAGGTTCGTACCGGCGCCTCATAGCAAGAAGGTCTGGGGTTAAAAACCAGCTTCTCCCGGTGTCTGCGTGGGTTTCCTCCGGGTACTCCGGTTTCCTCCCAGCCCCAAAGACATGCAGCTTAGGTTTGTGATTTGTTTATGTGATACAGGTACAGTGCAAAATGGAGGCCCTCGAGTCCAGTAGGTGACGGTAATGAACTAATAACATGGTTTTCACCGACAAACAAAAAGTTGTCGTAGTACGCAGTAGATGCGTGCACGAAAGCTGAAAATTCCAACAGCTGTAACTGATTAGTGTTGAATTCTTTTTCTAAGGTTTGTTCTTTATCAGATAAAAAAAACCCTACATACGTCATTTTTTTATTTTATTTTGAAAAGTAGTCAACTCCACATTGACAGCATGGTAATTTCAAATGTAAAAATTCAAATTTTTGACTTTCTCTTTTGTATTTCAATGGACCGAAGTATTCATTCTGTGTCATGTGTAACATTATGTTGCGTTCATTCCCTGTAACACACAATCTTAACGTGTAAAATAACTAAATAAAAATAGTTCACAACAGTGCCCAAGTATAATTTAAGAGACAAGCAAATTATTAATCTTACTTAAGTACATATCTGAAAGCTATAATTTAAGTTAAGTGTTTTGTCCAGACAAGATAGACTAAAAGTGTTTTATTACATTGTTTTGTTTTTTTTACTGAATTTTATTGTGTTACTTTATTACCCATGGTAGATATGGCGTATCATGAGCGGGATCTCCCCAAAGAATCCAAGGATAATGTTGCAGGTAGGTGTACTGTTGTATATCACATCACTTGTACCATACTGGTACAAGTAATTATATACTGTTACATACATCAATTAGGAACACATTTTTTGCAGCGTCTCTTACCTTTTTTATAGTGCCGTCATAGTATTACATTATGGGAGTGGCTCTTCCATATGGCGCGTCATTAGAAATAAGAAACATGTAATGTAACATAATAAAATGAATGATGGAAAGAAACATGTTGTAAACAGCTACGATGAAGACTTTCTATGTCCACATTGGTTGTCTGAAGATTAATAAAGCTGGAAAAGTCATACTTATCAACCTTAAAGTTAATGTTACTGTATATAAATGTTAAAGCCATTTGAGTTCACAGTATTTGGGTTAAATCAGAGCAAGCATTTTCTTTCTGACGTCCTGATAAGAAATAAAAGCCCTCCATCCGTGGGGCATTTGCCATGTTTGGTGAATGTCTGTATTTAACATAATGGTGTTGCATAATTAACATGTTTACTCCATTACATTTCTGTAATTATTTTCATGCAGGCTAGAAAGAACTTTGAATACATCTGAATAAGACTTCTATTTTCTGTGCGTTTAGTGGCACTCTAGAAGTTTTGTCTGTGGTGACCGCTGCCCGATGTGTTTTTATTCCCTCTCTTAGTATCTGATACAGATCAGCCGTCGATGCAGCAGACTCCAGATAAGGAGCTCTCTGCAGACATGCACTACACATATGAGGAGCTTCAGTCCAAACCGCACATCACCGCAGACTCAGAAATCCCTGAAAACCTCCTGCACCTCTCGTATCCTTTGATGCATGTTCTCCACGTGTCTGCGTGGGTTTCCTCCGGGTACTCACTCCTGCCACTGCCGTTGACCAAAGCATTAGGGAGAAGATATGGAGTTGGCCTCCAGGCACTTGTGTGTGTGTTTGTATGTGCATGTGTGTGCTGCCTCACTGCTCCTCATAATTAGGATGGGTTAAATACAGAGAAATAATTTCCCTAGGGGGAATCAATCAAGTACCTTTCATCTCCTCTTGACATATGGAAGATCAGAATTGTACCTGTTGGACTGCAGTGGGTATACCAGGGATATCAATGCCATTTTCCTCACATCAGATTTGTAAAATAACCCATAATATAGTATCACATGTCTCTGATATGGTTCCTTAAGCTTTCATTCATGAAGTCACTCGTTTGGTTATGATAGTGGACGCAGAGCGAACCTTCAGCTGCTGGATGAGAGAACTCTGTGCTTCATCGCAGGAAACCTGCTGGTCCTGCTAGATCTTTACACCAAACATCAGCGGTATCTTCGATCCTGTAGTGGAGGAGGAATTGGTGCTGTCACGGTAACTGACTCATACGTAACATGTAAAAAAAAAAAAGTGGCACTCAAAAATGGAGCTGTGAAAAGAATTGGCAAACTTTAAAAGTGGTCATTAAAGTGCTACCATGATTCCAACTGGTACGAAATTTAATGAATTCTTATCTGGGTCATATCCGTATCCTGGCCACCAACTTTCCTTCAAATCCATCAATAAATTTTTGACATATCCAGCTAAGAGACTGAGAAACATGGCCGAAAACACAACCTCCTTAGTGGAGGTAATAAGCACGGTATTTCACTTTTGTCCAACTTCTTTAATGAACGATGCATGTAATGTATAATTTCATGGAATTGCCTTTTTTTTATCGTGTGTGTGTGTTTGGGAGTGCAGGTGCATCCGAACAGGGAGTACTTTGCTGTAGCAGAGAAGGGAGACCAGCCCAACATTATTGTTTATGAATATCCCTCACTACAACCCTACAGCATCCTTAGAGGTACACATGGATTAAGAGGCACTAACTTTCTTTTTAAATTTTTTTTATTCTGGGTTACTTATGTGCGTGTTTATACATCTGCAGGTGGTACAAAGCTGGCCTACAGTTCTGTGGATTTCAGCCCGGATGGGCAGTTTTTGGCCAGTGTCGGCGGTGCGCCCGACTTCACGCTGACACTGTGGGACTGGAGGGAGGAGGAGGTGAAGCTGAGCTGTAAGGCCATTTCACAGGAGGTTTACAGAGTCACCTTCTCCCCACACAACCCGGGACAGCTCACTACGTCAGGATCTGGACACATCAAGTATGGGCTAGGATCTCTAGCTGAGTCAGCCGTTAATACTGATTTAGTTATGCTGAAGATCCGAGGTTGAATAGAAAGAGAAATTCAAAGTCAGATATATTTTTGGTCTTGTCATCATGTCACCATCCAGGTCAATGATAGGTTTGTTTGTTTTTGATCAGGTTCTGGAAAATAGCCAACACATTCACTGGTTTGAAAATGAAAGGGCTTCTGGGACGGTTCGGGAAGACTGCAGTTACAGATATTGAAGGCTTTGTGGAACTACCTGATGGAAAGGTGTGTATTCTGGATTTATGTCAATCTGAGCTGTATCATCTAGACTTTTTGTAAACGTTGTAACTCCTTGACCCCAGCAGAAATCACAAATAAAGTATGCATGACTTATTGAAGCCAAGGAAAGACTAAATAATTCAAATGAATAGATGAAGGTCTTGAAAATGACTTCTGGAATTCAGCTGAGAGTTCACAGAGCTAACTGTGTGTTAATCCTGGACTTTGACCTGTCAGGTGGTCTCTGGCTCTGACTGGGGGAACCTACTGCTGTGGGAAGGGGACCTGATCAAGGTGGAGATCTGCCGCAAAGGGGGCAGGAGCTGCCACGCGGGAACAGTCCAGCCCTTTGCCCTGGAGGAGGGACAGCTGATGACTATTGGGTCTGATGGAGCAGTCAGGGTGAGATACTCGTGAACTTGTGCTTACAAATGGCTCAAAATCAAAGATAATTGTTGTCATATGTTGAAAATGAGTGTTCAGGTGTCATGTCCAGTAACATCAGGAACACGATACTTTCCCTTTTGAGGAGCTACGTTTGAAACGGAACATTACTTGTCCATTAGGACGCATTTGGTGCACAGATCCAGCTGATTAGATTACAGCTGTAATTATGAGATTTCTTCCTGACGTCAGGGCTGGGACTTTGAGAGCATTGATGCTGCAGACTGCAGAAATGACAGTGGCATGTTTGTGATGGAGCCCATGAATGAGATGGTGATCGGACACGTCAGCCTCTACTCTATGGTGAAGAGTTCCCTGCCTGATTCCTTCATCTGGTTTGCGCAGGTGAGGTCAGGCTGCAAAGCTCACACTAATGCAAACACTAAAATGTATGTATGTCTGAAATGTGATCTCAGCTTACAATATCAAGCACGTAAACTGGGCTGTATCCCTGCAGGATTCCAGCGGAAGCATTTGGAAACTAGATCTTTCCTTCACCAACACTGTGAGTTCTTAGAACTTAAACTTTTGATTTTATGTACACTAATGTTTTATATATAAACATGCAGAGTGTTTAGTGGCATAGACTAATAAAGTGACTCTTGAACCACTACAAATAACCTGTTAGGTTAATCCTGCTGTTTCAATCTGTGGAGTTGATACTTCATAAACAAATCTCCATGTTTATTTTATTGTTGTTCTTCATTCCTAATTCAAAATATCTTAGTAAAATCAATCTAACCCAACCACGCTTTGTCTGTGAGGTAAATGATCTTTGATCCTGTGTGTGCAGACACCTGATCCAGAGTGCCTGTTTTCTTTTCATGCTGGGCCCATCCGGGGCATGGATGTATCCAGAAAAAGCCACCTGATGGCCACGACTGCTCGGGACCGTGAGTGAGATAGGTTACACATTAATTAGACAGTCTCGTATGGAAGCAATTCATTGATGAGTGGTTTTACAGACGATCTATCAACAATATTTTGAAGAATTGAATTGAATTGAATTTTTTAAAGATCTATGAATCAAATGATAGAAGTCTAATGTCAACATAAGTTCATGTTTTGGGTGTTGTGTTCAGTTGATGCTTCTTGTTGATGAACAATGAACAATTTTATGAAATCATCTTATTAGGAGAAGGTATTCAATAGTTTCGCCAATCTAGATAATATGTTTTGGTTTGCAAACACAGATGAAAACAGAAAATTCCTCTGTCCTGTTGTCCAGGTTCAGTCAAAGTGTTTGACATTGTGGCAAAAAGAGAACTGACAACCAGCCGCTTCATACAGGGTGGAACCGCTGTCGGCTGGGCTCCATCTCTGGTAGGTATCAACAAGATAGATTGTCACATGTCCCAGATCCCATAGACATAATTATCATTTCATTCACATATGTCATTTATGATGACGATTCTCCGTAAACTCATTCAGTGACTCTGTCTTCTGTTTACAGGTGAACCAGGCTGGAGCTTTGCTTGTGACAGGCTTTGAGGATGGGGTGGTGCGCTTACTGGAGCTCTATGATCCTCAGAGGCTGCATGCTATCACCTGGCGAAGTCGCAAACGAGATGCGGAACTGAACCTCAAACAAGCCTTCAAGCCCCACAATGCACCTGTGACTGCTATCGCATATGAACGCAGCGGAACGATCTTAGCGACAGGGGTAAGCAGATTAACGTAATAAGCCCCATACTTTTTTGATTATGTTTCATGTTTTGTTGTGCTAGATGCTCTCATTGGAACATCCTTTGCTAGCTATCTTACAGAGCTTAGATTTCTCCTCTCTAAAGCCACGCAGGCATAAACAAGAACAAACAGATAATAAGTCTCAGCCTGCAATTGAAGATGTTTTTGGCTGCCAATTTAAATCCATACCCATTCCCTTTTGACCTTATCTCTGGGGTCCTCTGATAGTAGCTAGTTGTGCAAAGTAGCCCAGAATGATATCTCTGTCTCTTGCATTCCAACCACGAGCCCATTTTGGAGGAGCACAAGGCCTCGTCAAGGACTGAGATTAAAGGACTCAATTGTAAACATCAATATCTACATGGTGGTGAAAGTGATGCAGCGTTTAACGGAATACCGAAAATCTGGGAAAAGCAGGCAAAACCACACAACACAGCCTGGCAGAAACTACGAATGGGGCAACAAGGAAAACAGGAAAACAAGATAACAAGAGAACTCACAAGGAACATACGAGCAAATTCACAACAAATGACTCTACGACATGATCAGAAACATAAAGCACAGACGACAATCTTCTTTGTAGCAATGAACAATGCTGAAATGGCAAATGGATACCATGTGGAAGTGGAAACAGAAGAGTGTGACTGATTGGATAAATGTAGACATGTGACGAACAAGAGAGAAACGTGAACAAAGGGGAAGACACACTCGCACACCAGATGAGAAGAACAAATGAGCAGACAAAACTGCAGGCATTGCCAGGCAGGATGGGACACATAATCTCTGCAACATATTTTGAATTTTTTTTCATGTGGCCTCCTCGGAGTTGTACGTTCACAGAATGACTCCAAAAGGAGCCATCTATGATGTGGGCATCCGAACTCAATTTGCCTCCTTACTTCTTCATTGTCCTGGTGAGGACATGGATCTATTATAAATGGAACCCCACATCACTGCAGATGCCCATATGCATGTCATGAGACTCTTGACACCGATAACCTTGAAACTACAGCCTTCAGATTAAATGTGAAGCTAGAAATTAGGTAATAATCTAACCTCTCACCTTCATCTTCCTCTCCAGAGTTGCGACTGCACTGTGTTCTTCTTCGCTGTCAGAAAGAAATACGATCCCATCGGTTTTGTCCATGTTCCTGGGCCAGTGCAGTGTCTCGAGTGGTCCCCTCATTCCCATGTAGGTCTGATCTCTCATGGTGTCTGCTGTTCAATAACAGTCCTCATTTTAACGCTCAGTTTTACCAAAGCCAAATCCATCTACTTACTAATTGAACCATTGTCTTTTCCATTTTTCCTCAGAATGAAAGCACGCTGCTCATCCTGTGTCAGACTGGCCATGTGGTTGAGGTGCACTGTCCTGACCCCGAGGCGGCGGGGCCAAAAACGACCTATCTTCTGTCTGAGCTGACGTGCAGATCCTTCAAATTCTTGAGCATCAAATCTCGCATCAAGGTCAGCTCATGCACTCATTCACAACACCTTTGGTATGCATATCCTGTCCATCTGAGTTGTTTTTGTCTGTGAGTGACTTCCATAAAAGTCTTATTTTTATGTTGACCGTGTTAATTTGATTTTTGTGTTTGTATGCTGCAGAGACGGGATGAAATTGCAAGACGTCAGGCTGCTACGGCGAAGAAGACAAGAGACAGCGATGAACAGGTGGAAGAAGCAAAGGAGCAGTTGGATGAGAGTGAGATGCCGGTGGTGGAAGAGCATGTGGAAGAGTTGCCTGCTATCTACATCCCTTATCCTCCAAGTCCTCTTTACTGTGGCTTCTATTCACTGTCTGGCCAGTTTTGGCTCTCGATGGTACACACATGCAAACACACACGCACACACACATTTTTCTGGAGATCTACTCAGTTTCTTCTCTGTCTATCTTCCAGGGAGGCTATGACTCAGGATTTTTGTATCACTGTAAGTTCTCGGAGGAGCAGGATGAGGATCCAGACGAGCGTCAGGATGAGCCCTTTGAATTCCTGCCCCTCGACAACACTGAAGATGACCCCATATGCTCTGTTACCTTCAGGTAGTTGACCCCGATCTATGCTCGTCCTGTTTGTTTAATTTTGATAGAATAGGAGGTGAAATTGAATGCTTGTACTCACCCTGCGTTCTCTCGTAGCTCTGACAGGCGGCTGATGTTTTGCGGCATGCACTCAGGCTCTGTCAGGGTTTACCCCGTACAGCCGGGTGACCTCAGCCTTACCTCCATGCAAGCCCACTGGGCTCTGAGCGTCCATGACAACCAGTACGGGCACCTGCGGCATATCCGATGTAGCCACGATGACCACTTTGTTCTGACAGCAGGAGATGACGGGAACATCTTCTCCTTTAGCCTGATTCCTCCAGAGGAGCTTCAGAAAGCTCTGCAGAGGAAAAAGGCCACAGTGCCCTCACCCAGGGTCAATTAATCTTTATTTTTATTATTTATTTATTCTTAGTGTTGTACATTTTCCATGTATTCTATACATATATAAATATATTCTTATTTATTTAAAAAAGTGAGAATTGCATGAAAATCATCATCATGACAGATGATCATACTAACTGTAGGATTGTGTCGATCATTTTCTGTAAAAACACCTCAATCCTGTTTGAAAACATTCGGACTTTGTACATGGACGAATTGTCCAATAGGTACAATCATTCAGAATCATTTTGCTTTTGGTTGCTCAGAGCTGATACGTGATCTTCTAAATATACCTGCAATTACAAGAGAGCAGTGAGAAACTGGAAAATGAAGGAAAATAACCACTTATATCTGTTTTGAATGACACATCATCTGGCCAATTGTCAGTACAACGTTATGAACAGCTCTCTGGGATGAATTGTACTGTAAAGTCCACACACACATATTGTTTGGTTGAAGCTATATGGTGAAGGAAAATCAAGTGCAAATATCTTTACTCATTGTTATTCTGACAGGTTGGACTTGACTCTGAGGAAGTTGCACAAGACATCGAGGATCCAACAGCCTACAGGTGAGTTTCCCTTCCTGACTGTGTGTCTGCTGTTTCTATGTAGGAGTTCACTGTCTTGTCTTTCATAATTTAGAATATTTGGAGCGGTCACTGAGAGGAGGGGTTATTTTGAGGGGTAATATTGTTCCAGAATCAGTGGTGCTCTCTGAGAGTCATTGTTACTATCATGTCTCATAGTAATAGAAAGACCCTTCAGCTAAAAGTGGTTTAGTGCTATAAAATAAACAAATGTCTTATGAACCATAACAGTAAGCACATTTTTGGAAGTCTTAGGTCAAAAACATCAGTTTTCACCAATCTAAGACCCAGAAACATTTTTCATCATATTTACTTCATGTATCATAAACATTTCAATGTATTTTGGATAGTTATCATCTAGAGAAGATCTACTGAACATGTTTGGCCTTCCAATCCGAGTTCCATGTCATGGCCCCTTTGCTCTGTATCCCTAGCATAGAGACAGCAAAGCAGAAACAGGAGCAGGATCAAGTGCGTCGGGAGGCTGAGATGAAGATTGCAGTCAGGCGGAAGAAACTGACCGAGCTACAGAAAAGGTTTAAGGAAGTGCTGGACAGAAACCAGAGTCTGCCACAACATGTTCGCCTACAACAAGCGGTACACACACACATCTCTACTTTTGTCATTTGGTGTCATAGGTTTTCTATGTTTTTTGCAAGGAGACAGGCTGCGATAATATCAATATTCACCCACACGTATTATCAACGGGGCAAAAATAGTGTAATACCAGTGTGTGCGTGCGTGTTTGTTTAGGAGCTGCAGCTGGATCAGCGGTTTGGTGAGCAGGCAGAGAGGCTGAAGGCTCAGCGATTGAGGGACCTGAGGAAGGAGCTGGCCTGGGAGGGGGAGCGCTGCCGCATCGCACTGAATAAAGTACAGGACCGGTAAAGATGTTTCCTGACGTCTCTTATATTTTTAATTTGTCAAAAAGTTCATTTTTGATAGTTGTATGGACGCATGAAAGGAAAGAACTTCGGTGGGATGAAAGCAGAGGTGAACAGTCGGTCTCCTCTCAGAATCAAGCTCTTTGTCCATGTTTTTCATTTTTAGATTCAGGGATTTCCTGGCATCTGACCATGTCACAGTGGTCGGCATCTGCAGCAACCACAGAGTAACCACGTATCATCTGCAGGCGTTCCCTAACCATTCGCATAAGGTCACACAGCAGAGCAAACCCAGTGCACAGCTACCATTTCCATTTGCACATCCGGAGCACAAGAAAACCAGAGCTGAACCTTCAAAAGAAATCAGCAAAGGTAAAAATGTTTAGTTTTGTTTTTCCTGTCGGTGTTTATTCTGGCACTCTGTTACAGTCTGCATAACAAATTATTTAACTTACAAATGTTGGCCATTCAAAATATATATGACCTCTGGTTTAGTGTCATTTGTACAGATCAAGTATGAAACTTTTGCCCAACATTATGGCAAAATTAACATTTTTACAACCTGATTTTGACAAATGTCTTAACGTAGCATAAGTAGCACCGTGGTGGTATCTTACTAGTAGCATTACCATTCCTGCTGTTCAGGATCAACTGGATCTACTACATTTATATGTCTGATTCTTGTATGGTGCCATCTTTTCTAGTTACCATGACATCCCTAAAATACTGAACAGGATTTTTCAGTATTTATATATCATTTGTTGGATTTAAAAACTAAATGCACATCTGCGTCTAAAGACTTTTTAGGCGCTACAAACATGAAAAAGTCTGAGCTTGTGCAAAAACGTGTTTTGTAGTGGGAGAAGTACCGAAATCACTGGCAGCTCGTTCCGGGGGCGTAAAGCTGGCAGAACGGCAGATTGAAAGGCTTCGTAAAGCAGCTGAAAAGGCAGAACAAGCTCAAGCCAAGATCGAGCAAAGGAAGAAAGAGTGGGCCCAGTTGTGAGTATTTTGTCCAACAATACTCTCTTGATTAGTGCTCATTGAAAATTCAACCTGCATTAGGATGTTTTAACACAGAATCAAATGACTGTGAACTTTGACAGGATCGTGCCAAACTCACTCTTCTAATCTGTACATGTTTTAGCCTGTTTCTGCTCTTTGTTTTGGTGCAGTGCACTTTATGCTTTAGGCTCATAGTGAGAGTCAAAGTTATCAAATAATTAAACATGCAGTATGAGAAAGACCAAGGGTAAAGATTGTTGGACTTATTTATGGTGGATATTGGATTCTTATGTAAATCTTATCTGTTGTGTCATAGTTATGCAGAAAAGCCTGCTGAGAACTGTGAGGATCCCCAGGATGTTGAAGCGATCCTCAAAGCCACAGAGAACATTGGAGACTTAAAACTGAAGTCATCCAAAGACTTCAGAGTGCCAAAACATCTGAGGATGAATGCAGAGAAGAAGAAGGCCGAGTTGGCTGCCCTCGAGGAAAAGGCAACATAAAGAAACTCTTTCTATTGATACATTAATAGACGACCTTTGATCCAGAGTATACTGTTAGATACTGTAATCATTTTTCACAAACAGAATTTG
Organism: Brotula barbata; assembly: GCA_900303265.1. NCBI lineage: Eukaryota > Metazoa > Chordata > Actinopteri > Ophidiiformes > Ophidiidae > Brotula > Brotula barbata. The sequence goes on along the minus strand of OMNV01005507.1, from coordinate 27,256 downwards.
ATAACACTGTGTAGTTATAGGAGCCAAATCAATTTAGTCATCTCTTCGTTCAGATACATGAGAGGAAGACTGAGATGAATGGGCGGATCACGGCGTTGCGGGACGACAAGCTTTATCTGTTGTCTGAGCTGCGTGCTCAGGCTCAGCGGTTCCGGACTGTTCAGCGTCAACTGCCGTCCCATTTGCGCTGCGCACCACCCATCCTACCCACCATGCTGCCAGAGGAGACCCCAGAGAGGAGGCTACACTTCAGCCACAATACCCGGGAACGATACCAAGAGCTGAAGAACAGGTACGTAGCTGACAAGACAAGAAGTCAGGTTTGAAACTGAAAGTAGGTTTTTCCACGAATGGGAAAATATGCCCAAAGAAGAGAAATCTTCTAGAACCAGAAACTGGGGAAAAATTGTTGTTTCCTAAGAAATGACTTAATTCTGATTAATGAAGACGTGGGCAGAACAAAGAAATACAAACATCAGGTCTCAAATAATGAATCTTTACATCACACGTTTAAAATGTCCCGTTGAAGTACACATGCACAATGCATCACATTCATAAGGTTTCATTTAACTGCACAACATCTGCATGGCCTGCAGATGTCACCCAAGAACAAAATGAACGAAGCTTCAAGTAGCGAATCTCTATCAACGCAATGATTCAAAAAGTTCAAAGCCTTGTTTCGCCATCATGAGTGCCAGGGGTGCCAATGGAGCCAGAAAGGAGTGACAGTAAAACAGGACCGGTACATTTTCAGTTGCGTTTTCAGTCGAAACAGACGACTTGGACACTGTTCTCTTGGTAAGAGGCCGTATGTCAGAACCACAACTCACTGAGATATCCAAATATAGGCAACAACATGCTAACACCTTTGAACAATGCAGTAGATTAAATGTTTACGTACAACATTGTTTCAGGAGAGAAACGAGTCTGTCGGAGCAGATGGAAAAACAGATGGAGGGTGTGGAGGAGAAAGACGAAAGAGAAGGGGAGGAGGAGGAACTCAACTCCTCAGAAGAACCAGAGGAGGAGGAAGCAGCAGAGCAGATCAACCTGGAGAAGGAGATCAGACTGCTGTATGAGCGGGATTGTTTGCTTGAGGAGGTCTGGTACTAATTATTTAATGATGAATCTTCTTTTTTGTTGTGCCCCTTAATGTTTATGTTGTAACAGAGTGGGAGTTTGTGTGAAATAACTTATTTTCTGACGAAATTTATGTTCAAGAATTCTAAAAAGGCCATGTCTCCGAGTACCTGACAAACAAAATGCATTGAGGCAGATGAACTACAGTCGTGCCACTGCTAGTTGAATAGGAGTTTTCAGATGGTTCAGATGGTCCACATCCAACATGTCCACCAAATTCAATAAAAATCGGTTCGTAAATATTTGAAGTAATGAAGCTGACAACCGACTTTCGCATGCAAAAGTATCCCCTCCTTGACAGAGGTAATAATTCATGCATTAGTGCTTGCGTTGCAACAAACAAGCAAGCAGGGAGATAAAGAAATGAATGGCAAGAATGTTTTGAACATCTCGGGCTGCTGGGGCTGGTGTGTAATATAGTTTGATTGTGGTGCAGATGGAGGCCTCCGTACTGAGGTTTGATGCAATGCTTCGCTTGCTGCGTCACGATAAGCTGCAGCTGGACTGGCAGCTGAAACTGGCCGACCTCCGGCACCTCACCCTGGTCCAGGAGCTGCTCCTCCTCAAAGAGTTTGAGAAGACAGAAGACAGCCTGCAGGAGAATCTAAATGCACGCGTGGAGGAGGAGAACAGCATCAAGGTGGAAGAATTATGTTGGATTGGTTTCAGTTCACTCCATCAACTCTTTTAAGCAATGTTTTTCCCATTATTATCAAAGAAAGAAAAATTTTATGTCGACATTTTAGGTGTTACTAATTGTGGTTTTAATGGATCTTAACATACGTTAACGCATGTGTGTGCAAAAGAAGTGTCAGACCCTGCTCATAACTGTCCATCCTAAGGCAGAAGATATAAGTGCCAGTCCATGAAAGATTTCTCCAAGGGGACAATAAGTACAGTGTATCATATTTAATTGTATTATGTATTGTTTTTTGTTTATGATTGGATTCATTACATTCCTTTCTCCCCTCCCCGTCCAGTCCAAGCTACAGGAGAGTAGCGACCAGCTGAAAGAGAAGCAGGGAAACTTAGAAGGACTACAGGAGAGAGAGAAATCCCTGATGGCTTCCTTCAAGGCCTTGCTGGGTGAAAACAACAGGTTTGCTGACTTCCTGACCAGAGTCTTCAAAAAGAAGATCAAACGTGTCAAGAAGAAAGAACAGACTGGAATGGAAGGTGTGTGTGTGTGTGTGTGTGTTAGGAACGGGGTGGTGAGTATATATTTTAGTGTAGTCAATGATCGGAATGTCTGTTTTTCAGAAGAACAAGAAGACAGCGACCAAGACTCTACAGATGACGACTGCGACGATGATGATGATGACGAAGACGATAGTGGCTCAGAGAATGGGCGGAAACCTCTGGATGACAGTATTTGTCCTCCAGGTCAGTGCTGCACAGTGAGAGTTAGTACTCCACCAGATCTTTTACATAAGCGAACATGTTTAAATACTTTATCCTGCATTCAAATATTATTTAAAGAGAATTTGTATTAACAGTGAAATATACTCAAATATATCACAATAGGTAAATGTAAAGATGATTAAGAACCCACTTAGGGCTTTTCAAATCTGTAGTTTGTTGACATTGGTCTAAATCATTTAATAAATTGCTTTATTTGTTACGGCTTGTAGCAGCTTGGCAGTAGTGTAGTAGCTATTTTGATAACAAAGTAGTTTTTCCAGTAACTTAAAACTTTACGTCACCCCTACTTTTCATGTGAGGGGTAGTCAATGACAAGCACCGCTGGCAAAAACACACACACACAGACACTCACCCTGAACTCGTAATCACACCACTACTAGCACCACTACTCCCTTGAATGTATCCCAGCATGCACCAGTCTTCCAGGTCACCTTGCTTAGCCTTGATGAAAATGTCTTTACAAACACATTCATCATAATGCGAGACTGCTTTTCCACTGATATAAAAGACAGAAAGGCTGCTTGACAAACTTTTTAGATGTAGAAATCAGTTTATACTTTTACTGTTTCAAAGTATCTTCCCTAGGACAGATTTTGCCCATGTTTCTAGTCGTCTTGATTTGGGCCGCATACAAAACAAAGCAATGACTTAAAAACCACATTACTTCATATTATGTTCATATCATCAAGATGGACTCACTTCAGACCTTCAGAAGAGCAAGAGACCATTGAGGATGTTCTACTGACCCCTGTAACATTAACTATTCTTTACTGAATTGAGTCTAGGCATTTTGTGCTAGGACATTAAGCTGTTATGATTATAGTTTGAATAAAAGTGAATAGTAAGTACTATGTACCCAAAAAGTGATATTGTATATGTATGTGTGTGTGTGTGTGTGTGTATCAGATTGCGATCCAGAATTGTTTGAGAATGCATTGCAGTTCCGTGAACATCGTGTGAATCTAGAGGAACAAATGATGGAGGAAAAGAAATGTGTCGAAGCTCTGAAGAAAGAGTGTGACGCTCTTATCAAGAAGGTCAAGCACAGTTTTTCGTCTCTACATCTCATCCTGTGTGTGTCAGTGTGCTCCCTGTGTGTTACCATATTTTTGTTTCTGGGCTCTGCAGGCCAAAATGGTGCAGAGTAGTTTGAAAGCAGCAGAGAGCGACCTGGAGATGGTCAATAAAGAGAAGCAGCAGAAAGTGAATGATTTGGATGTGGTGGTTCCTCTCAGACTACACCAGGTAAACAGTTGAAGTCAGCCAGGCTGTGTCCACCTACCGAAGTCCTTCAAGTCATAATTCTTCATTATAACTATTTTTTAAATCTCAATTTAACTAATTTCAATTAAAAAATCTTCATAAATTGTGTCTGACCAGAAAAGTATAGTAACTTCTGTGTCACATGAAAACGTCGTCATTGCTCTAATGTTGTTGTTGGTTTCCACTAGAGACATCGTCAAAGGACAGTTACATTAATTATAGAAGCAGCTGCGTGATGGTATTATTTCCCTGAATGTCATTCATGAGAGAAAAATGTCATTCTACGTAGTTCCTTCTGGTGTTTGACTGCCCTCCGACAGGTCATTTTTTTTGACCCCGCTGCATCTTTTTTCATCCAGATTGAGTTTTTATTGAATGGCTCTGTGCCTACGGACCTCAGCACTGCTTTGGTGCTTGACAGGACAACGCTTATTAGGCTGCAGGAGAGAATCAAGGAGCTCCAAGTGGAGAAGAGCCAACAGAGAGATCTGTACTGTCAGGCCCGCCAGCAGCATGTTCAGCTCCTCCGTGACCATAAGGACATGAGGGTCAAGATCCAGGGTAAGACCACAACGAAACTATACGTGCAGCGTCAACATGGAGGATCGGGTGATTTTGTTGATCATTTTCCCATCCTCTGCTGTGGCTGTCCTCAGTTTCTTCCACCAGAAACTGTGTGTATTCATGTGTATACTTGTTTTGTGTATCTGTATGTTGGTGTAGTGTTGAATGACAACTGCAACAGGCTGATGATGTTGAGGTTTGGGCAGCTGATGGATCTGGAGGCCATGCTGACACTGTCAGGAAACAGAAAGGTAGAGGAGCTCAAACAGGAAAAAGTCCTCAGAGAAGCAGCCTATGACAAGGAGATGCAACAGTGGGAGGTATGCTGACCTGTGTATGTGTATACTTCTTTTGTCCTGACTACTATTACCTTGAAGAACCCTTATTTTGTGCCATATTGATTGACTAATAAGTATAAAAAAAGTTGACTGAGTGGAAGGGTAAGAAAAACAGTTTTGTGTCGTATGGGTCAGTTAAAATGACGAAATTCAGATTTTTCATTCAATTTAACTGTCTCTGTGTGTGGTTTAGGTGAAAATAGACGACGTTCGTAAGTCTCTGTTGGACGTGACCAGAGCTAACACAGAGCGTCTCCTCAAAATGACCGAGCTTATCAAGCAGACGAAGGAACTGGAGGATAAAATTAAATCCAGGCACAGGAAAATTGTAATTTGTGTGAAATTTATTTTATATACTGTTTAAAACTCAAGAGGCTTACAAATAACAATCTTGAAAATTTTTAAGGAACCAATAACTCCTCACTAAAACGTTACTGAGTTTGTGTCTGTATGTAATCTGTGTGTTCAGGGTAGACAGTTTGATGATATCAAGAGGCAGGTGGACCAGGAGGATATCGTGAGGCTGCAAGATTTGGCTAATACACAGGCCCAACAGGCTGAGGATTTCAAGAGCGAGATCAAAATTCTGTCTCACAAAGGAGGACACGTGCGAGCCCCTGGCCAAGTTACTTTGCCGGCCTTTGGCTCCATGCCCACACACACTGACCGGAATGGCAATGACAGTCAACTTGGTCCATCCACACAGCATAAATTACAGCCCTCAACCAACATCCAAGGAGTTAATTAACTTCAGAGACCGTAAAAAACACACCAGGTACATACATTACAGTGTTACGAGTGTTTTGGGAAAATGTTTTAAATGGTAAATTTTCAGATTTCCATCTAATTCAAATGAGATTGTTTTGTTGTTGAGTGTGTCTATTCATCGTTCATAGTCTTGGTTTTCTTTGTGTTGTTTTCTCCCAGGGCTGGAACTGGAGCAACATAAGGAAATGTTCAGAACACTGTAAAAACACTGGACACTTGTGCCCCAAAAGACTTGCTCATCTGTAATTATAACATCATAGAGACAGGAAATGTATTCTGTATCATCTATGGTGATCTAAGTAAAGTTAAAATTAAAAAAATGTCTGCCCCGGGCATCCCGGTGGCTCACATGGGAGAGCGCATGAGGTTTGATTCTGACCTGTGCCCTTTGCTGCATGTCATTCCCTCTTGCTGCCCTTTCCCTCCTGTCCATGTCTTTACTGTAATGATTGTATAAAAGTAGAAATGCCAAAGAAAAATCCTAAAAATATGTCTGCCTCTGTTTCCTCAAAGCACACCCATACCTATAAAACTCAGATCATTATGTTCCACACTCAACTCCCAAGCAAGTGAAAATCCAGACCTGTTTTTGGAGCAGCTGAGCACCGGCATTGGACCCGGTTGAATGGTAAAGATGTCTTGAGTTTGACTCAATCACCACTGTTAACGCCCTGGAATTACAGCTAAACACCACCATTTCTAGTTTGTTTCCAGTCTTTGTCAGTTTTCATCCACTGGGTGACAGAAGAACCCAAAACAAAGCAACTATCAAAGCCAATCAAGAGACAGAACATTAGAACTCATGTAACAGCTGTCCGTGTCTGTATGTGAATTAGTGGGCCAGTTCATTTCTGAGGTACCGTATATGACAAAATCTGTCTCAATCACACATGCACCACTGAAAGCATGCTGTAATGGCCTCAGGGTTGGCCCTTTGTTGTCTTTCCCAGTTGGCTGGGTTGTGTGTTCCCTTTGTTTCAGGAAATGACGTGTGCAGCCGAGACCTGAACATATGATATGCATATGCAGCATACCTGAGCAGGCTGGGCTATCAATGCAGACCGGCAAGATTCTTTCTCTTCCCCCTTTCTGGCACCTGACTCTTGTTGGTTTGTTTGTCATTCGTTACATTTTTGTTTGTATTGTTCAGTCCGTGCAGTCACTCATACACATATTCACTATGTACACAGACACTAAAATTATTTAATCTTTATTATGTCTTACAGACATATAGTGTCGTCTCTTGGTGAGTTAGTAGATGGTCCACACAGCAAGGTGGCTGTCTATTTCAGATCCCTCCAGCCTCCCCTGAGCAGCAATGGCTGTATTGTGCTGAATGCAGTGGAGAAGTCAGAGAACACTCTCGCAGTGCTTCCTCTGTTCTCTTGGTGTGACTGTGATAAATTTCCAGTATTTATTGTTCTTTCTAAGCAAGTATTGTTATATGTCATAACAGGCAATAATGCAACACGGCCTAGATGAGTTCCCTCTGTATTGAGCAGGTAGCAGCATTAAATTAGGCATACAGGTTATATTAAATAGTGCAAATGTCCTACACTGGACCTTAAGACGTGTCCTCACCTCCAGCCTTATCATGACGTACCTACTTAAAGAACCAGAAGCTGGTCAGGACCTACAATAAGCGAGAGGAAAACACCTGCCCTTCTACAGGGACGTGCAGTTTCCTGTCGCACTCACCAGCAGTGTTATCTTTGCTGCATGGAAGAACATAAAGGCACAGTGACACAGTGTCAGCAATCTAGAGCTTTTACTTTCCAAGGGGAACAGAAAAGCTAAAAGTAGAGATAAAGAGCAGTTTAATTCTGATCAACCAAACAGATTCATGGATGGGTGCCTGCAGGTACTGACCACAGAGGTGGTGTTAGTTAGTTTGAGTAGCAAGATATTGCCAGAAAAGGTGAAGAGGGTTTGTTTGGATTCAACAACAGATCTTGTGGACATAAGAAATTCAATCACAGCAGGTTATCACTTTGGTGTTAACAACAATATCAAGTAGATAAGTGTACATGGATCAGAGTGTCTACCATGACTCTTCTCCAAAGTCTATAACACATTCACTGGTCCTTTGTTCTTGGATGGTCTGTGGGTTTTTTCAGCTCAGGTAAGGAGGTGTCATTAAAATAGTTTAGTTTGTGCTAATTTCAAGAATGTGAAAAAGAGAGATCACGTGTCACTTACATGTGATGGATGTGATTGCCGTTCACATAGTTCTACATTCATTGCTGCCCATGAGAATTTGTGTGGGAGGCACTCTTCTTGGAAAAACAACTTCCTCTAACCAGAACAAGTTGTCATAGTGTTTGTTTTCTTTGTATACAAAAGAAAAAAAAATGATGTAGTGGAAAATAAAATGCATATGACAAATAAGTGAGTTGTGATGTGTGATGGGAAATATATCTGATAATTGTATTTGAAACATTTAAAATTCAAAATGCGTATTTAGTATTTTGTTTTTCATTGTCTTGCTTAAAAAAAATCTAGATACAATTTGGATCCAAATTCTTTAAGGTTCTGTGTTTTTGTATTTTCAATACGCTTTCACTTGTTTCTTTATCTTAACATCTTTACTGTAGTTTCAGGTTGTATGATGCTATAAATCTGTTTCCAGGTTTATTACTGTATTTGTAATTTTCTTATTCTCCTGAAAAGAGCTAGCTACATAAATATTTGTAAAAGTGCTACAAAATGGCTATCAAAGATTAGGGTTCCTATTTGAAAACTCAGGACAATTTCAAACCAACTTCAGTGAGAATCAGTTTCTCTGATGTCAGACAACATGGCAAGTGAACTTAAATCACTGAATAAATGTTAAATGGTGACAGAAACACATCAAACATCTGGTTAAATAGCACAAAAACAGCATAATTTGTTTTAATGTTTAAATGCTATTGTTGCATCAAATGTATTTTTGAAATACAAAATACAAAATTGACTATTTGTGTAAAAATATGCTCAATATTTGTCACTGGTCTTGAACTGCCCTGAAAGCTTTATTCTTTTCTTTTGCGACATGTTAACATCAGCGTGCAGCAACACTCACCTGGCTACATACACTCACCAAGCACTACAGCAATGCTACTGCTGGGTGTCGAAGTGGACCAATGTGACTTTTAAAAAAATGAAGTATTTGCTGATGCTTTTAAATTGCCTCTACATGAAAATAACATGGAAATCAGTGTTATGTGTTTCATATAACTGCATTTCCAATTCCATACTTTTTGAACCTACTATTGTGATACAAATACAATTTCCACCTGATCACCCGTAAGCAAGTGAACAGGGTTGAGCACATACCACTGCATTCAAACCACTCCCTTCACTGGAATGAAATCAAACCAGACACTCACTGCTCTTTTCCTCTCAGTAAGAGTGCAAGTGTTTGGCGTTTACAGATTATCAGCAATCACGCTCTCTCGGGGGTAAAATGGCAGGAAGTGGAGTTCTGCTGGAAAAGACCAAAATCAACTGTGACATCTGCGATTCTTCCTTCAAGGATCCGGTGACTATTCCCTGCGGACACAGCTACTGTATGAACTGTATACGAAGTCACTGGAATGAAGAAGATGAGAAGAAGATCTATAGTTGTCCTGTGTGCCGACAGCAGTTCACCTCGAGGCCTGCCCTGGTGAAAAGCACCGTGTTAGCAGATTTAGTGGGGAACGTGAAGAAGATCGAACTCCAAGCTGATCCTGCTAGTCACTGCTATGCTGGACCTGACGACGTGTCCTGTGATATCTGCACAGGGAGAAAGCTGAAAGCCTTCAAATCCTGTCTCCAGTGTCTGGTCTCCTATTGTGAGCAACATCTCCAGCCTCATCGTGGTGTGCCTGCTTTAAAGAGCCATAAGCTGGTCACCCCGTCCAAAAACCTACAGGATAACGTCTGCCCTCGTCACCACAGGGTTACGGAGGTTTTCTGTCGCACTGACCAGCAGTGTATCTGTTATCTCTGCTGCATGGATGAACATAGAGGCCATGACGCAGTGTCAGCGGAAGCAGAGAGGGCAGATAAGCAGAGAGAACTCAACGTGAATCAGGAAAGAATGCAGCAGAGAATCCAGATCAGAGAGAGAGACGTGCAGGTTCTTCAGAAGCGAGCAGAAACTATCAATTCGTCAGCTGATGAAGCGGTGCGTAACACTGGGGTTGCAGTTTCCCAGATGACTTCTCTCATTGAAGAAAGAATATCTGGTGTGATTCAGCAAATCAGATCCCAGCAGAAAACTGAAGCCAGTGGAATAAAAGAGCTTCAGGGGAAACTGGGGAAAGACATCAAGGAGCTGAAGAGGAAAGCTGCTGAGCTACAGCAGCTCTCACTCACAGAGGATCACATCCAGTTTTTACGCAATTTCCCCTCACTGACACATTTCAGTGAAGCTACAGACTTACCCAGCATCAATAATCCTCCTTTCAAACACTATGAGGATGTGACAGCACCTGTGTGGGAGCTCAAGGATAAACTACAGAACATTTTGAGTGAGGAACCTCACTACGTCACTCCAACGGCGACGCACACTTTACGACTACAACTACAATCACCACCACCACCACCACCACCACCACCACCACCACAACAACCACCACCACAACCACAACCACAACCACAGTCAGAGCCTAAAACCAGAGCTGGGTTCCTACAATATTCACACCAACTCACGCTGGATCCAAAAACTGTTAGTCCAGAGCTTGTATTGTCAAATGGGAACAGAACAGCTGAAAACAACGGTAAAGAGCAGTTTTATTCTGATCACCCAGATAGATTCATTGATGAGTGCCAAGTACTGAGTACAGAGGGCATTAGTGGACGTTGCTACTGGGAGGTGGAGTGGGGTGGCTTTAGAGTTTCAATAGCAGTTGCATACAAGAATATTTGCAGAACAGGACATGAAAGTCAATTGGGGATGAATGAAAATTCCTGGGAATTAAGCTGTTCGCCGTTTGGTAGTGTTTTCACACATAATAAACACAACATTCCCATCTCAGGCAAATTGCCCTCCAGAATTGGAGTGTACGTGGATCACAGTGCAGGCATTCTGGCTTTCTATGACATCTCTGGAACCTTGACTCTGCTACACAGAGTCCAGACCACATTCACTCAGCCACTCCATTGTGCTCTTGCATTGCAGTATAGTACTTGGAATGGTTATGGATCGTATGCCACATTCTGTGACCCTAAGTAAACAAGAGTTTGCATCGTTGAGGAAAATGTGAGATTGTTTTAAGTGTTTTTCATCAATTCAGTCATGGTGGCTAGCATGGTGTGTGCTAATTATCCAGTTCTTAGTGTCACTATTATTTTTTTTCACTGTATCGACTTAATAGCATAAAGTAAAGGATGTATTGGAGAATGTGGCAGAGGGCAAAGGTGCTGTATATAATTAGAATGTCATGGTTCTGGGAAAACAAAAAAGAATCAAGTTTAGATGAATCAACTAGAAACAAAAAGTATATTGTTAATGGCTTTCTGTATCTTTGGGGTGATTCCTATTGTATTAATAATAGATGGTTGAAAATGGTTGAAAAGAGTTTTTCTTGTATCCAAATTGTTATAAATTGACTCAAACATTCGTAAATAATATGAATGAGCTCAACTACGAGTAATAAAACTTTTATGTTGCGTGCATTTTGGGGCATTCCTTTACTGAAGGGAGGGGTGGGATTTTATAGGTTGTTTACTTTCAAAACCCTGTTTACTTCCTGCTTGTTCCAATATGAACTATCCTACATTTAATCGTGCAACACTGGCTGATAACAGAGTTTACACTAGTAATCAGTTGTGCAATATATCCAATATATTTACCAAGGTTGTTTTAAAAAAGAGAGTCTGTTTCATTTTGTCCGAGACAGTCCTTAATTTTTCTCTCCAGATTTCCAACAGCCAGCTGAGGTCAATCCTAGCTGAGCAAGACAGACCGACAGCATACACATTTGACAGTGGAGAACAAAATTGTAGAACATAAAATATAATTATGTAATGTACCTGGTCAGACAAATTTATGTATGAGGTTTCCCCCAGCCAGCCTTATTAAAACCATAATCCGTAAAACACACGGGAAAGAGAAAAGGTTAATGAGCTAAGTACTAATCAGCAATGAGTTATATTGGTATTTCCTATTAGGCTACATGGAAAACATGGTATTCAAGCTAGCTGAGCAAACTACAACAAATAAAATAAAAAAATACTAACATGGTCAACGACGTAATTTATAACAAAATTGGTAAGTCCTTATTACATGAAATGTCTGATTTTGCACTTTAAACAAACTTTATTAACATTCTACGGAGTTTAGCAATCAGCTCACCACAGGGGCAGAATACAGCCGACGGACTCTGAGTTTTGGGGTTCACTCCCCAAGTCTGCAGGGGCTCCACACGAGGGCGCTCATGTTATACAGATAGTAACTGGTCCCAGTGGGAAAGTCATATAGTGCATTCCAAAATGAACATAAAATAGATATAGAAACGAAATAATTAATTTTGACAGTAAATCATACAATAATACAACACAGCAGTGATGAATGGAAATTAATATGCTTAAAAATAGCAATGGCCAGAAGAATGTTGTTATGACTTAGTTATAACACTGAGCTATCACTAAGTTATCTCCATCAAAATGTGAAAAGAAAATAATATAGTACCTCTCACTAAAGACAGGATATCTGGAACCAGACCCTCTGCAATTAAATGTGCCTCCCCAACACTACAAACAGAAGTTAAGTCCTACACTCTGACCACACTAATATGTAACAATACATAATACACACATGCTGCTTCATATTTCAGCTTAATAACAAACGTTGGGAGCATTTTTGTTGTAATGTGTTGTAATACAATATATTACACACAGTAAACAACTCATCAGACTCCCTGGTGAGAGGAATAATAGCAGCCAAAAAGCAAATGCAAGAGGGTACAGCAAGACCATCAGAGGATATCAGAGGTAGGAAATTAGATGTAAACACAACAGAAATGAAAAGACAACACGACACACAAACAAAAAGCTAAAATCTGGAGTAATAGACAAAGAAATACTAAAGGTGAAACGAAACAAATCATGTGAACGTCTGCAATCAGCAATACCCGGGACAAAAGGTAAAACTAAACCAAAGGCGACATCTTGTGGGAAAACATAGTCAAGACAAAGAGGACAAAGCAAAATAAACAGGAATGGCAATTTGAAATAAAAAAAAAAAAATCCTTTTGGTCTTGAAATCTGTTGGAATACAATACAGTGTTTATTGCTGACAGTGTACAATAAAAAAATATATAATCACAAATCATAAAAATATAATTAATAGATACTGAGTTGTTGACAAAATTAATTTAGAAAAAATATAAAATACAATATAGAAATAAAAGAAGAAAAAAAAGAAAACTATATGGGCAATGTAATGCAGTACCGAATTCAGCCTCTTGGTGTCACAAAAGTACTGTGCGTTTGTTTGGATTTTTTGAGCGCTGATTAATTTCTGACTGAAGTCTTTAATTTAGCCACACATTCTTTCTTTCTTTCTTTCTTTCTTTCTTTCTTTCTTTCTTTCTTCCTTTCTATTCAAGTTTTGACCTTGCACATTTAGACATTATGAGTACTTTACTTTAGACATGTGCATTTTACATTTTGTTGGATCCTTTCTTGTTTGTAATACTTTGTACAAGTATTTCTTGAAGAATGGAAAGTAAAAAAGAAGTTAAGAATAGGTTTAAGCATTTCACCTTGCTGCTGTCTATTAACTTTTCAAAATCCAAATCCTGCAATGCTGCCTGTGGTAGAAAATGACGACAGAACATGATTCGCATCAGTTTTGAAAGCTGAATTTTCCGATTGAACTCCTCTGTACAATCAGTAAAATCATATGTGTATCGTCGCCACAGTGATGATGATTTCATTTGGTTTTGGCTCCATCTCAATGTCAAACGTGCATCAGTTCCACATGCTTGGCCTACAGCAGAGCTAGATAATAACCTTCATCTTTACAGTGGGAGGGAGAATGGGAGGAAACGGTGTTACGGTAAGCATGGTGTCGCCTCGAGGTGCGGGCTGAATGTACAGAGACCATAACACAAAGTCTGAGCCTCCCTGATGACACCTCCACCCCGTCCATTAACCCCACTCGTGCCCTCTTAACTTGGGTTTCCTTTTATTCTTTCTTTAGATTTGGTTTTGGGATTATCGTTAGTTTGGTGAAGCGAGGAGAAGTAAGTAAGTAGAAGGCTCTAAGTAAGTAAAATGGTGTGTGTGTGTGCGTACATGTGACAGTAAACCTCAGTTAGGAAGAGGAAGGTTGAGGAGGAGGAGGAGGAGGAGGAAGTGGCAGGCCCCATGGCAGACAGAGCGCCGAGTCATAATTTATGACATAAAAAGCATGAATTTTTCAGCGCTCAGTGCTGGGATGGCACTTCATGTTTACGACAATCATTTCCTTAGTGAAAGATTCATGTGGATGCAGCACTTATGAATCTTTCAGGGAACAAACAGAAACACGGATGCTCGCCGCTTTTAAGTCCCTCAATCTGACGCTGCCACCGCTTCAACAGCCAAACTACTGTAGCAACTGTGAAAAGAAGAAACCTGAAGTTAGGAGACAGCGGGACAGCGCCCCCGTGAGGCTGTAATGCTAACTGCACGATGGAAAACGAACGTGTTGGATGGATCAAGTGTGCAAATGTCTTTTCCCAAATCAGAAAGGTTTATCTCCTGTGCGGTGGCCTTTTTGGGACATCTCAGACTCGGCCCATCAGAGTGAGTTCCGTGTGGATTTACCTCATGTTGCTATTGGGATTCATGATTGATTAATGATGAATGATACAACAAAATCTACACCCTTCCACATGTTGCTACTAGTCGATTCTAAACCCAGTTCAACCTGACTTATGATTTATGAGAACTATCAGCACCTTAAAAAAAAAAGAACAGAATCAGTCTGAGACTTGACAGAAGATTTGAGAGCACTTTTGATCTCAGTGTAAAAATAGCGAAGAAGCGACAGGGAGCTTTATGGATTTAATTCCTGTGCTGTGCAGCTGGGTAATGAATTTTTGTAGCATGAAACACTCAATTTTTGTTGTGTCCTTATAAAGGCGCAGCATACTTTATAACCAACCAACGCTCCGGTCAGAGAGTCGGAAGGAAGTGGAAACCCTTCATTCACGGATCAATCCACAGCGGTCTGTGTCAAAATGTGTGAACCTCCACATAGACATAAGGCATAAATTTCTCTCTTAAGCTCTTTTTTCTTCCTTTCACTGTGTCTGCCCTCAGAGCCAACCTGTGAATTAACTTCTCCGATCCCCTGAAATGAAAGTCTGTGCAGTTTCCTCAGTTTTGTGATGAAGTGCACCTCGATTGTCAAAATAAAGACAAACAGAGACACACACATCACATCTTCCACACTCTGTGAAGAAGGGCTTCCTTTTTTTCTTCTGACTTGAGTAGGACAAAGCGCACTGGTTACTATTGTACTAATAGCCTCCATATTCAGGATTGTGAGGACTGAAAGTCTTACATCATGACTTGGCCTGGGCTTTATTTGTATTGGAAACACATTGAAATAATCCCACTGCACGGGCAGATTTTTTTCATTAGTGTGGAGAACATAAGTGAAATGCTTAATTGGATCCAGATAGATTCTGTTGCAATTAATCCAACTCCGGAGATGTTTGCAGCACACATATTCAATAAAATAAACACATTAAACTAAAGTTTTAAGTCAACGTGATGCTAGTGGAAAAGATTAAGACTGGAGAGAGGTCTTAGCCAGCAGTGATGACCGTGGATGAGTGTTGAACTGCTTCAGGCTGCAGTTCCTCTAATGGCCACTAAACAGCAACTATTGTCCATTCAAATTCAAGGTCAGAGTGTTCAGATCTCTGTTGACAGATGATTATTATTCATTTCAGTGTGAGTATTGGTAGTAATTTTGAATGTTATGCACCATATTTCGCCTTGAAGAGAGACATCTTATGGGTGTGTTTATTGACGTGTGTATCCAACTGCCCGAGTTGGGTTGCAGTTTGCTGTCCCACGCTCTGCCTTCATGGCTCATACTATCATTTATCAACTGCAGTGAGGTAAAACCACAACACCAAGTTTCAAAATGTCAATTTTTATTCATTAATGTACGTCCTTATTACTCACTCACTCACTCACTCACTCACTCACTCACTCACTCTCTCCTTCATTCACTCATTAGTCCTCTTTGAGCTCACCAGCTCATTCATTCATATTTAGAGGTATTTTTGTTGAAATATGCATGTGAAGCTTCTTTCGCTCTTTTGCTATTGAATATAAATTTTAATTTAATACGTTTGATCAGCAGTTTAATTCATTCATTCGTTCATTTGTTCTGCATTCTCCCAGCTGACATGGCGCGCCGCTCTCTGAGGTGATTTAAATTTTTCAGCTCTGATCCGTGCAGGTGTCTGTGATGAATATCAAATATCAAACTCACCTCAAAGAGAATAATACACACAGACACACATCCACACACCTACACACATAAACCCCCAGCATCACCCTGTGTATGGATGAAGTCATACGGTCACGCATTATGTTAATTTGATCAGATTATATTGACAAAAATAACAAATAAAAACAACACAACATAAACAAAATCCATTATTATATTTGTGTCTTCAAAGGGATAATGTTTAATTTATTCCAAATTGTTTTCCTAGCATCTCTGTCTCTATCTATCTATCTGTTCGTGTGTGTGTGCTGCAAATGATTCTCCTTTGATTTCCTGTTAGGCCCCAGAGAGGCCGAAAATAAATTTGCGGAACAACCCTTTTTGGTTTCACAGGGAGGTAAAGGGCTTTCTGTGAATACATAATGATGTCATGTGTGGTGTGTGTGTGCCTGTGTGTGTTATATTGTAGACTGTATAACTGTGCTTGTTCTTTAAATGCATCAGCAAATTAAGGAACAGTATCAAAAAAACAACCAATTATTTGATGAATCAGTGCATTTGAACCTTTCTCTGTCATTTGTTTCAGTTTGTACAGACTTGACATTATGGAGAATTAATTTCAGAAACAGAGGTTGCACAGATTGATCCAAAACAGGAATGAGATGTTCTACATTTATTTGCTTATTTTTTCCCTCTGTGCCTTTGTATGGGAATCTATAACTGTGTGTCCCATTAGCACGAGCGAGCCTTTTCTATTTTTTATTTTCCCCCCACTTCTCCCTCTGTGTGTTTCTATAGTAACCTTGGCTAAACTCCAAGCAGCCAGTAGGGCCCTCTGAAGGGCACTACACAGGCAAGATGAAAGATTTCCACCAGGCTGCTGCAGCTTCCAGGCAGCAGATAAATGTGATTTGTGAAGAAGGACGTGGTTTTTACTGAAACAAGTTCCGATGTTGAGCCGTGGTGTGCATCCGTGTCACATCCAGGTACTTGTAGTTCGTTGGAACAGAATTTGAGGTCGTGGTTTACTCCAGCACTTCCATGTTGGAAACGTTCTATTTTTTTCTCCGCTACACTTCAGGGGTAAACATTGTACATTTTATTCCACTATATGGATCTGCTGCCACTCGAAATGTATAATTTGAAATCAACTTGGAATAGTGTTAAATGGGAAATGGGCCCTTACTATAATA